>JAREIK010014452.1:0-31105 GCA_029783825.1 Sapria himalayana
TATTTTTATTATTCTTATTGTTCTTTTTATTCTTATTCTTCATATTCTTTTTATTATTATAATTTTTTTTATTCTTATTACTCTTCTTATTCTATATATACTTATTATTATTATTATTATTATTTTTATACTTATTATCCTTCATATTCTTCTTAATATTTTTATACTTCTTATTCTTCATATTTTTCTTATTCTTCTTATTCTTTTTATTCTTCTTTTTCTTCTTTTTCTCTATATTCTTCTAATTCTTCTAATTCTATAATTCTTCTTATTCTTCTTATTCTTCTAATTCTTCTCATTCTTTTTATTCTTCTTATTCGTCTTGTCTTCTTTTTTCTTCTTATTCTTCTTTTTCTTCTTATTCTTCTTATTCTAATTTTTCTTTATATTCTTCTCTTTTTTTTATCTTCTAATTTTGCATATTCTTCTAATTCTTCTAATAATTCTTGTTAATCTAATTATTCTTCATATTTTTCTAAATCTTATAATATTTTTTACACTTATTATACTTGTTATTCTTTATATTCTACTTATTCTTCTTATTCATCTTATGCTCCTTATTATTCTTATTCTTTTTACTTTGTTATTCTTCTTATAATTATTATTCTTATTTTTCTTATTGTTCTTATCTTTCTTTTTCTTCTTATTCTTCTTATTATTCTTAATCTTCTTATTCTTTTTATTCTTCTTATTTTCCTTATTCTTCTTATCCTTTTTATTCTTCTTATTCTTATTTTTAATCTTATTCTTATTTTTCTTCTTATTCTTCTTATTCTTCTTATTCTTAAATTTCTTCTGATTCATGTTATTCTACATATTCTTCTTATTCTTTTTTTTATTCTTATTTCTTTTTATTCTTCATATTCTTCTTATTCTTATTAATCTTCTTGTTTTTATAATTCTTCTTATTCTTTATATTATTCTAATTCTTCTTATTCTTCTAATTCTTCATATTTTTATAATTCTTATAATTCTTATAATTCTTCTTATTCTTCTTATTCTTCATATTATTTTTATTATTCTTATACTTCTTATTCATATTATTCTTCTTATTCTTCTAAATATTTTTATTCTTCTTATTATGTTTTTCTTCTAATTCTTTTTATTGTTCTTATTTTCTAATTCTTTCTAGTCTTCTTATTCTTTTTATTTTTCTTATTCTTCTTATTTCTTTTTTTTTCTTCTAATTCTTTCTATTGTTCTTATTGTTTAATTCGTTTTTATTCTTCTAATTCCTTTTTTTCATCTTATTCTTCGTAATCTTCTTATTCTTATTATTCTTCTTATACTTCTTAAACTTCTTATTCTTCTTATTCTTATTATTCTTCTATTATTCATTATTATTCTTATTGTTAATTATTAATTATTTTATTGTTCTTTATTCTTCTTATATATTTCTTCTATTATTCTTTTTTTTTCTTTTTCTTCTTATTCTTTTACTTTTCTTATTCTTATTTTTCTTTTATTATTTTTATTATTTGAATTATTTGTATTCTTTTTATTATTTTTAGTCTTTTTATTCTTTTTATTCTTCTTAATCTTTTATTATTATTCTTCTTTTTATTCGTATTATTCCTCTTATTATTCTTATTCTTCTTATTCTTCTAATTCTTCCTATTATTTTTATTTTTCTTATTCTTCTTATTATTCTTATTCTTCTTTTATTTGTATTATTCTTATTCTTAATATTCTTCTTATTCTTCTTATTTTTATTATTTAGCTTATTCTTCATTTACTTCTTATTCTTAGTATTTTTCTTAATCTTCTTATACTTATTATTCTTTTTATTGTTTTTTTTCTTCGTATTCTTTCTATTCTTCTTATCCTTCTTATTCTTCTTATTCTTCTTATACTTCTTATTCTTCTTTATCTTCTTATTCTTATAATTCTTCATATTCTTCTAATACTTCTTATTCTTAATATTTTTATTATTCATTTTATTCTTATTAATCTTATTATTCTTCTTATTCTTTTTATTCTTTTTAATCTTCTTATTCTTCTTATGCTTCTTATTCTTATTATTCTTTTTTTAAGGTTTGTTTTATTATTAGGCCCTCTCTTTTGGCGGAGGAATACCATTTATACAAACTAATACTACCCTTTTCCCTTTTACACCCTTTCTCAAAAATAAAAGATAGGGCCTAGCTCTATAGATTTATACTTTTGATTCTCTTCATTTGACTATGTATTATGAAGAATGTTTGCTAGTTTTGATGCACTTTTCTGGATTTTTTTGTTCAAACTATGTTTGTGATCTTTTCCTGCCTTTCATAACTTTATTTGGCTCTTTAACATTGCTTTTTCAACATCACCTCTCACTACACCATATACCTTGGCTTTTTGTTGACCCTTCGCCCCCTTGATGCCTTACTAAGCCCCCCTACTTGACAAGTCTCCTTGGTTCTTAGAGGTGTATATTCAGACTCTTACTTTATCTGCAGCATTAACACCCCAAAACAACCAATACCATGCATAATTATAGCTATTATTCTCTTACCACTCTGTGAACCTATTGAAGCTTCATTCCGTGTCCCTTCTATTGGCTTTGATGTATGAAGACTACCCTTACGGACTCATACTGGCGCATATACTGCCCTATACAGACTCCTGCCGCCTTTAACATTATTAATAACAAGTTACATACTCTATTTTCTAGCTCATTACACTTCAAATTCAACAAATTACAAGCAATACGTAGACATGATAAATAAGTTGTCATCAATACTCAAGTCCCCTTTTGGTATGTTCCTTGAATGTTTTTCCAGCAAAACTAACATCCCAATACAGCCAGTACAATATATGTTATATTATCGCATCTATACCCTTACCAACTTCCGTCTGCTTCCCTGTTGGGGCTTCTTTCAGGAGGCCTTCTACAGTCATCCTACCCAATCCCCCTTTTTTTTAATGTTTCTCATTCTTCAGGCTGGCCCTTTTCCCCCATCAGGACTAGGGAGATTTTCAATTATGCCTTGCCACCGCCTACATTTGTCTTTATAAACTGCAATAGAGTGCAATAAAGAGAAACAAAAAGCATATACCAAAGCAAGAAATTATTCCCCTAAATTTTCTTTAAATTTTGTTTTATTCTTTTAATTTTGAACTCTAATATAAGGAAATCCTATTTTGTCAAGTCTTATTAATCCTTTATACTTATCTGGAATGCTATTCTCATCGAATTCCTGAAAACCTTTCCTCATACATTCCTCTGCTAATTTGTCTGCAAGCACATTAACTTCCCTAAATATGTGAATAATTTCCCCTTTGAGTTCAATTACTAATTCTTTTATCTTATTAATATCTTCATCTAACCTCCATAGCTCTATTTTGTCTTTCACCAGGTCTACTAAAAGACTCGAGTCTACCTGTATTTGAATTTTGCTGAACCCATTTTCTTTGCAAATTTGAAGACCCTTATAAAGGGCCATTGTTTCTGAGTGCAAGACTGAAGAGGCTATTCCTCTCATTGTAAATGCCTTAATTATGCTACCTTCCTCATTTCTTATTACTCCTCCACCTCCTGTCATTCCCAAGTCTCTTTTAAAGCTTCCATCTATATTCAAGATAAGGTAGTCTTTTAGAGACTTTCTCCACTTAATAATTTTAATGGTTGGTGGTTTTCTAAGGCTCGTGGAAAGGCAACATGACTTTTTTTCATTAATGTCTTAATTTTTTAGTTTTATCGGGTTGCATGTTGTTATGAATGCGCTTTCTCTTTTAATCTCTTCTAAGATGTTCTCATAGCTCATCGGGATATTCTTAAAACGATATTTATTTCTAGCTTTCCATATGCACCATATTGTAATATGAGGGTTATATTGTCTGAGCCATTTGAGAATTTTATTCTCGGTGCACTTTTGATCCCAACTTTCTAATCTATCAATAAGATTTCTTGCTTCTGTTTTAATTTCTGCTTCTATTTCTAGTCTGCCCCACAATTTATCAGCTATTGTTCCTATAGAAAATAAGTGCTCAATACTTTCTATCTCCTTTTTACAACATTCACATCTAAAGGCTAGCCTTATTCCCTTTCTTTGTATATTCTCATCTACCGGTATGACTTTTCCATGAAGTTTCCACAAAAATAAATTAATTTTCTGTGGGATCTCTAACCATAATCTTTCATAAATATCCTGCGACTGCCTTTTTCTTCTTACTAAATTTTTTGCGCTCTTTAATGTGAAAATTCCTTGAGCATTAAGCTTCCATTTCCATCTTTTACTTGTCAAAATCGCATGATTTTCTACTATATTTTTCTGTTTATTCATTAATTTCCAACTTTTTGACGCCTTTCTAAAGTTAACCGGCTTATCCCCAAGCCCGTATCTAGCTTTTATATATGCATCCCAAAGACTTCCATTTTCTTTTACTCTCCACTAGTTCTTGCAAGCCCACGCTTTAGTTATATCTTCTAGTGTGGAGAATCCTAATCCAGCTTTTTCCTTAAGGTAACATAAATCTTGCCATTTTTTCCAGTGAAGCTTGTTTTTTCCTTCTTTTTTCCCCCATAAGAAATTTTTCATTTCTCTTTCTATTTTTTTAACTATGCTTTTTGGTGGCTACATCGACATTAAAACGTGCGTTAGAGAACTTTGAAGTACATGTGTTATAAGTGTAATTCTTCCTGACATACTTAACAGATTCACCTTCCAACTCGCGATTTATTTCTAATCTTATTCACTAAGAATGATAAGTATGCCTCCTTCACCCTTCCTTCATAAATTGGGCATCCTAGGTACATAAGAGCACCCTTTGCTTGCATGAAACCTGTGATTCTACTAATCCTTTGATAGATAATTTCTGATGTATTTTTGGACGTAAGAAATTGACATTTATTCTTATTCAATGCTTGACTTGTTTCTTCCTCCAAAGACTGCAAAAATATCATCAAATTTTTTCAATGATTTACTACTGGCATTTGTGAATATGATAATATCATCCACATATGCCAGACAATTCACAGGAGGATTATGCCTGGGCTGCTTGAAAGCAACGATTTTACCCCTTCTCATTTCCTCTTTTAAGCTAACTATAAATAGTTCTAAATATATATTGAATAAAGCCGAGGAGAGAGGGTCTCCCTGCCTGAGTCCTCTTGTTGGTTTAAATTCACCACCTACATGTCCATTTACTAGAAGTTTTACCCATGTACTTGAGACACACCTATACATCAAATCTATCCAGTATTCTGAGAAACCCAACTTTCTCATGAGATAACATAAAACATCTCATTCTACTCTATCGAAAGCTTTAGCCAAATCCAATTTCAGAATAACATTTCCTCCTCTCACTTTTGTTCCTATTTCTCTCATCATTTCTGATGCTAAGTTTATATTTTCCACCATCAATCTGTTTTTTACATAACCTACATGCTCAGGCGATATAGTATTAGGGAGAATATTGCTTATTCTATTCGGTAATATTTTTGTTAAAATTTTAAAGACAGAATTACATAGACTAATTGGTCTATAATTCTCCTCCCTCTGCGGGTTATCTTTCTTAGGTATCAACACAATGAAGGAAATAGCCCAAGATTTTGGAATTTCAGCACCTACAAAGATCCGTTCAATGGCTTTAAGTAGATCAGTTTTAATGATATCCCAACTTCGTTGAATAAAACCATTATTCCAGCCATCCGGACCTGCATCACTATCTTTGTCTGCACTGAATACTGCTTCTTTAAGCTCTTCTTCCTTCAGAGGTTCGCCTAAAAGATCATTCTCCTTTTCTGAGACTCTTTTTACAATGTTTCCCATTAACTTATTTTTTCTAACCATGCCTTGTCCGCATAAGATATTTTTGAATTGATTATGTAATATATTTTTTATCTCCTCCTCCTTTTCTATCCAATCCCCATTTGTTGACCTCAACCCTTTTATTTTACTTTTTTGAATTTTAATTTTTGCCATTACATTAAAAATTTAGTATTTTTATCGTCGTCTTTTAACCACTTAACTTTCGCCCTCTGCTTCTAGAAGACTTCCTCCATGTGCATTTTGAGTCTCAATTCTACTTTAGCTTTATTGAGTTTTATTCTATCCTCTTGACTAGAAGTTTGTTCATATTTTATTTCTTAAGTAGCCACTTCCTGTTCAGCTTCCTGAATTTTTTTATTTAAATTTCCAAATACCTCCTTATTCCATTTGTTCAAAGTCCATCTTAAGCTACGTAGTTTTTTAGCTAAGATTTGTATCGGGTTTCCCAAGAATGAACTCTTCCATGTTTCCCTTACTACTTTATCATATTCCTTATGCAATCCCCACATATTTTGAAAGACGAATCCTTTATGATGACTCTTGCTTTCTTGGAAGGATAACAAAAGTGGGCTATGATCTGAGCAGGTTCTATTTAAATGTTTCACCTTTATTCCTCCCAACTTATCCAGCCATTGCGAGTTAAAAAAACTCTGTCTAGCCTGGACCAAATTACCCCTCTCTTTCTCCAGTTATTACACCATGTGTAATTCGATCCTAAAAAGTCTGTTTCCAACAGATTCGCTCTAGCAATAGCCTCATTAAACTGAGCTATTGTTGTCTTATCCGGCTGTCTTCCACCTTTTTTCTCATTGATGTTTCTAATCGCATTAAAATCTCCTCCGATGATCCACGGGGAGTTTCTTGCTGCTAAACTCCCCATCTCCTTCCATAGGGGTTTTCTTCCCTCCTTCGTACTCTTCGCATAGACTACCGAGAAAATTATTGTTGGCTGTTTTTGGAAAATTAAAAGTAATTATGTGCTCATCTTCCGCAACTACCTCTAAATCTACGTTCTTTTTCCACATAACTTATAACATACTGTTATGGTTTGAGAAAGCCTTATCTAAGCCGATCTTCCCTTTGTATTTCTCTAATTGATTTCTATCCACCAATGGTTCAGCTAGAATGACAATTTTTAAATTATGAATTTTAATTAATCTTTTAATTCTATTTATCGTTGGAGCATTCGCCACTCCTCTTATATTCCAAAACAAGCTGTTAAACATATCTACGTATCCCTAGCTTGAGCTCTTGTAATACATTTGCTTTCATACTTCAAATTTTTGTATTTTTTCCTATTTCTATTGGACTTACTTGAGCTAGACGGCACTATTTCAAATTTCTTTAGTACGCTTATCTTTTCTGAGCTTCTTCCCATTTGCTTGATTTTTTCTATAGCTGATTGTTTATCTTGTAGGCTATCCTTGTGCGTTTCCTGCTTTGAAGATATTAAATCCTCATAACAAAAATTATAATTCAGATTACCTCCCTCTTTTTTATTATTACTGCAAGGCCAACTTTTCGCCTGCGACTCTTCTTTTGAAAGTAAATCATCCTCCTCTCAATTAAAAGGCTTCAAATTCTCTTCTAAATGTGCTTCACCTCTAAATTCCATCCTCTTCTTTCTAAGATTTATCATGTTTTCTTTTCCCCCTTTTTCTACCCGAACAACCCACTTCTCCTCTTCTAGCCACCTTCTAATCTCTTCTCTCTTCTTCCATCCTAGGACTTTTCTTTGTCTCATCTCACCCCCCTTTTGCCTCATTTCTACTCCCTCTTCACTATATTCTACCCCCCCTTCTCCCTGCCTCTTTTCCACCTCCCCCCCACTCTGCTTCATTAACCTCCTTCCTTCCTATTTCTAGGGAATCTCCCTCCTCTATCCCCTATTCTAAGCTCTATTTTTGTACCTCATCACATGTGTTCTCCCCTCTACTCCTTCTCACCCATACTTCATTTTCCTTCCTATTTCCATTTCCCCATTTCCCCAACATGCAGTCATCCTGCCCATGCCCTAGTTTAAGACAACTTAGATAGTAAAATGGCATGGCCTTTGGGATAGTTTCCTGCCAGAAACCATTAGCAAGATCAGTAGCCTATCCACACCCTCTTCGGAGGGGGAGACTTGAGGTCAGTTTCCACGCATATTCTAGCCATGCTTGGCCTCATCATCAAGGGCGTGGCTTCATCCAGTAGAAGTGAAGTACCCAAACAGCAAGCAATTGAGTAGAGAGATTGCTTATTAAACAGATGTATGGGGAGTTTGGGTAATGAAAACCATACCGGTGTGATAGAGGACTCCTCCAATGGTGAAAATTCTGGCGTCCACTTGAAGACTCGCATTGGATAGCCCACTATGCTCCATGTTCCTCTAAGCCAAACTCTGAAAAAGTCATCCTCTTCTTTGAATTGCGGGAACATGTGCTTACCGTCGTAGTTAGCTATCTTGACCCTTTCGCGCAGCTTTAAGGAAGCAACAAAATCATATATATCTTTGAAATCAGGTCTTCCATGTGAGAATTTAGCAACGAGGGTGTGTTTGAATGGGGCAGCAAGCTTATTCATCTCCTCATTTGAAAAAATTATCGCCGAGGTTCCTTCTTTCACGACAAGCTTCGGATACAAGACCGCCGGTTCATTAATATTGTAGGAGAAAGACTTTTGGTGAAGAGGGAACTAATTGGCTCCATTTTCAGCTTCAAATTGAGCTTGTTTTGCACAACAAAGAAGTTTTTCGAGAAATCGCGTATGTCTATTCTTATTATTCTTTATTATTCTTAATATTCTTCTTATTCTTTTTATTCTTTACTTTTTTATTATTCTTTTTTTCTTTTTTTTTATTTTTATTCTTAGTTTTCTTATTATTTTTCTTATTTTTTTAATCTTCTTTTTCTTCTTATTATTTTTATTCTTCTTATTTTTTTTATTTTTCTTATTCTTTTTATTCTCTTTATTCTTGTTTTTTTTCTTATTCTTATTATTATTCATATTCTTATTATTCTTCTTATTTTAATAATTCATTTTATTCTTAATATTCTTCAAATTCTTCTAATTGTTTAATTCTTCTATTTCTACTTATTCTAGTTATTCATATAATTCTTATTATTCTTCATATTATTCTAATTTTTGTTTTTCTTCTTATTCTACTAATTATTCTTATTTTTCTTATTCTTGTTATTCTGATTATTTTTCTAATTCTCCATATTCTTCTTATTTTTTTATTCTTGTAATTCTTCTTATTCTGCTGATTTTTCTTATTCTTTTTATTCTTATTATTATTCTTATTCTTCTTATTTTTATTATTATTATTTTTATTATATTTATTCTTCTTATACTTATTATACTTCTTATGCTTATTATTCATATTATTCTTCTTATTCTTCTTAATCTTCTTTATCTTCTTTTTATTCTAATTTTTTATTCTATTATTCTTATTATTCTTCTTATTCTTCTTATAATTCTTATTCTTATTTTTATTCTTATACTTCTTATTATATTTATTCTTATTATTATTATTATTCATTTTATTATTATTCTTCATATTCTTTTATTCTTTTTAATCTACTTAATCTTCTTATTTTTATTATTTTTATTATACTTCTTATTCTTCTTATTCTTCTTATTCTTCTTTTTCTTATAATTCTTCTAATTCATCTTATTCTTCTAATTTATCTTATTCTTCTAATTTATCTATCCTTCCTATTCTTCTTATTCTTCTTATTTAACTTATTCTTCTTATTCTTTTTATTCTTTTTATTCTTCCTATTCTTCTGATTGTTCTTATTTTACATATTCTTCTTAATGTTATTATTGTTCTAATTCTTTTTATTCTTCTTTTTCTTGTAATTTTTCTTATTCTTCTTTTTCTTTTTATTATTCTTATTCTTATTATTATTATTATTATTTTTATTATTCTTATTCTTCTTATTTGCCTTATTATTATTATTCTTCTTACTCTTATTATTCTTCTTATTGTTCTTATACTTCTTATTCTAATTATTCTTTTTATTCTTCTTAATCTTCTTATTCATCTTATTCTTCTAATTATTTTTATTCTTGTTATTGTTTTAATTCCTATTATTCTTCTAATTCTTGTTATTCTTCTTATTCTTGTTATTCTTTTATTCTTGTTATTCTTGTTATTCTTTTTATTTTTATTTTTTTCTTATTCTCTTTAGTCTTCTTATTATTCTTATTCTTATTATTATTCTTATTCTTCAAATTATTCTTATTGTTATTATTCTTCAAATTTTTTTTATTCATCTTATTCTTTTTATTCTTACTATTCTTTTATTATTTATCTACTTTTTATTCTTATTATTCTTCATATTCTTATTAATCTTTTTATTCTTCTTATTCTTCATATTTTTAATATTCTTCTTATTCTTCTTTTTATTCTAATTCTTCTTATTCTTTTTTTTATTCTAATTCTTCTTTTTCTTCTTATTCATCTTATTCTTCTTATTGATCTTATTCTTGTTTTTCATCTTATTTTTCATAATGTTATTATTCTTCTTATTCTTCTTATTCTTCTTATTCTTCGTATTTTTCTTATTCTTCTTATTCTTCTTAGTCTTCTTATTCTTCTTATTCTTCTTATTATTCTTATTATTCTTATTCTTCTTATGCTTCTTATTCTTCTTATACTTCTTATTCTTCTTATTCATCTTATTCTTCTTATTCTTCTAATTCTTCTTATTCTACATTTTCATCATATTCTTCTTATTTTTTTTATTCTTCTTATTTTTCCTTTTCTTCTAATACTTCTAATAATTATTATACTTCTTATTCTTCTTATTCTTCTTATTCTTCTAATTCTTCTTCTTCTTCTTCTTCTTCTTCTTCTATTTCTTATTATTATTCTTCTTATTATTCTTATTATTATTCTTATTCTTCTTATGTGCCTTATTGTTCTTATTCTTTATATTATTATTATTCTTATTATTCTTTTTATTCTAATATTTTTTTTATTCTTCTTATTCATCTAATTCTTCTAACTTCTAATTCTTTATATTCTTCTTATTATTCTAATTCTTCTTATTCTTCTTATTCTTGTTATTCTTCTTATTCTTCTTATTCTTCTTATTCTTTTTATTTTCTTTTTTTCTTATTCTTTTTATTCTTCTTATTATTCTTAATCTTTTTATTGTTCTTATTGTTCTTATTATTCTTATTATTCTTATTATTCATATTCTTTTTATTCATCTTATTCTTTTAATTTTTCTTACAATTCTTATTCTTTATATACTTTTTATTCTTCTTATTCATCTTATTCTTGTTTTTCATCTTATTCTTCTTATTGTTATTATTCTTCTTATTCTTCGTATTCTTCTTATTCTTCTTATTCCTATTATTCTTCATATTGTTCTTAGTCTTCTTATTCTTCTTATTCATCTTATTATTCTTATTCTTCTTATGCTTCTTATTCTTATTATAATTCTTATTCTTCTTATTCATCTTATTCTTCTAATTCTTCTTATTCTACATTTTCTTCATATTCTTATTTTTTTATTCTTCTTATTTTATCTTTTCTTCTAATACTTCTAATAATTTGTATACTTTTTATTCTTCTTATTCTTCTAATTATTCTAATTCTTCTTCTTCTTCTTCTTCTTCTTCTTCTTCTTCTTTTTCAATTTATTATTATTATTATTCTTATTCTTCTTATTCTTCTTGTGTGCCTTATTCTTCTTATTCTTTATATTCTTATAATTCTTCTTATTCTTTTTATTCTAATTATTTTTTTATTCTTCGTATTCTTCTAATTCTTCTAACTTCTAATTCTTTATATTCTTCTTATTATTCTAATTCTTCTTATTCTTCTTATTCTTGTTATTCTTCTTATTCTTCTTATTCTTTTTATTTTCTTTTTTTCTTATTCTCTTTATTCTTCTTATTATTCTTAATCTTTTTATTGTTCTCATTGTTCTTATTCTTCATATTCTTTTTATTCATCTTATTCTTTTAATTTTTCTTACAATTCTTATTCTTTATATACTTTTTATTTTTATTATTCATTTTATTATTGATATATTTATAATCTTTTTAAACTTTTTATTCTCCTTATTCTTCTAATTCTTCTAATTCATTTTATTCTTCTTATTAATCATATACTCCTTATTCTTTATATTCTTATTATAATTGTATTCTTCTTTTTCTTCTTATTTTTATATTTGTAATTATTCTTCATTTACTTCTTATTCTTCTTCTTATTTTTATTGTTATGATTCTTCTTATTCTCTTTATTCTTCTTATTCTCTGTATTCTACTTATCCTTCTTATTTTTCTTATTCTTCCTTTTCTTCTTATTCTTCTTATTCTTCTTATTCTTTTTATTCTTCTTATTCCCTCTATTCTTCTATATTTTCTTATTCTTTGTATTCTACTTATTCTTCTTATTCTTGTTATTCTACTTATTCTTCTTATTCATTTTATTATTCTTATTTTTCTTATTTTTTATATTCTTCTTATTCTTATTAATCTTCATATTTTTATAATTCTTCTTATTCTTTATATTCTTCTAATTATAATAATTCTTCTAATATTTCTTATTCTTTTTATTCTTCTAATTCTTATAAATCTTATTTTTCTTCATATTCTTCTAATTCTTCATATTCTTATAAATCTTTTAATTCTTATTATTTTTTTTATTTTTCTTATTATTTTTATTCTTCTTATACTTCTTTTTTTTATTATTCTTCTTATTCTTCTTAATCTTATTATTGTTTTTATTCTACTTATTCTTTTTTTTTCTTATTCTTTTTATTGTTCTCATTATATAATTCTTTCTATTCGTATTCTTTTAATTTGTTATATTCTTCTTATTTTCGTATTTTTCTTATTCTTATTATTTTTCTTATTCTTCTTATTCTTTTTATTCTAATTAATCTTCTTATTTTTCTTATCCTTCTTATTTTTCGTATTCTTTTTATTCTTCTTATTCTTTTTATTTTTTATTTTTTTTATTCTTCTCAGTCTTCATATTATTTTTATTCTTCTTATTTTTCTATTTATTCTTATTCTTATTAATCTTCTTATTCTTCTTTTTTATCTTTTTCTTTTTTTTCATCTTTTTCATCTTTTTTTTCTTCTTTTCTTCTTTTTCTTCTTCTTTTTCTTTTTCTTCTTTTATTCTTTTATTCTTGTTCTTCTTTCTTTTTTCTTCTTTCCTTCTTCTTCTTTTTTTCTTCTTTTCTTCTTCTTCTTCTTTTTCTTCTTTTTCTTCTTTTCTTCTTTTTCTTCTTTTCCTTATTTTTCTTCTTTTTCTTCCTTTTCTAGTATTTCCTCTTTTTCATCCTATTCTTTTTATTCTAATTACTCTTTTTATTCTTATTTTTCTTTTTATTCTTATTATTCTTTTTATTTTTATTATTCTTCTAATTCTTCTTATTCTTTATATTCTTTATATTCTTCTTATTCTTCTTATTCCTCTTATTATTCTTATTCTTCTTATTGTTCTAATTTTTTTATTCTTTTAATTATTTTTATTCTTGTTATTTTTCTTATTCTTCTTATTCTTTTTATTATTATTCTTCTTCTTTTATTTTTATTATTCTTATTCTTAATATTCTTCTTATTCTTCTTTTTGTCCTTATACTTATTATTCTTATTTTTTTTTTCTTCTTATTTTGCCTAATCTTCTTATTCTTATTATTCTTTTTATTTTTTTTCTTCTTCATATTCTTTCTATTCTTCTTATCCTACTTATTCTTCTTATCCTACTTTCTTATCCTTCTTATCCTTCTTATCCTTCTTATTCTTCTTATTCTTCATATTTTTAATATTCTTCTTATTCTTCTTAATATTCTTATTTTCTTATTCTTCTTATTTTTCTTATTCTTCATATTATTTTATTCTTCTTATTCTCTGTATTCTTCTTATTCTTATTATTATTTTTATTTATTTTTCTTATTATTCTCCTTATTCTTCTTATTATTCTTATTATTCTTATTATTCTTATTATTCTTATTATTCTTATTCATCTTATTCTTCTTATTTTTCTTATTCTTTTTTTATTATTACTCTACTTATTCTTCTTTTACTTCTTCTTTTTTTGTATTCTACTTATTATTCTTATTATTCTTATTATTCTTATTATTATTCTTCTTATTATTCTTATTATTCTTATTATTCTTATTATTCTTATTCTTCTTATTCTTCTTATTCTTCTTATTCTTCTTATTCTTCTTATTCTTCTTATTCTTCTTATTCTTCTTATTTTTTCTTATTATTCTTATTCTTCTTATATTTTTTTTCTTCTTATTCTTCATATTATTCATTTTCTTCTTATTCTTCTAATTCTTCTATTTCTTCTTATTCTTCATATTTTTCTTATTCTTCATATTCTTCTAATTCTTTTAATTCTTTTTATTCTTTATATTCTTCTTATCCTTATTATTCTTTTTATTCTTCTTATTCTCCTTATTCTTCATATTCATTTTATTCTTCTTATTCTTCTTATTCTTATTATTCTTCTTATTCTTATTATTCTCCCATTTTTTTTCTTCTTAGAGAAGAACATGAAGAATATGAAGAATAAAAAAAAGAAGAATAAACGAAATAAGAAGGATATGAAGAAAAAGTATAAAATCAAGAATAATAATAATAATAAGTATAATATGTAGAATAAGAAGATTAAGATTATCAGAATAAAGAGAATAAAAAAAATAGAAATATAAGAATAATAATAAAAATTAGAAGTAAAAGAAGAATAAAAAGATTAAGATGAATAAGAATGAATAAGGTGAATAAGAAGATTAAGACGAATAACTTTAAAATGATGAATTAGAAGAATAATGAGAATAAGAAAAATATAAAAAATTAGTAGAAAATGAAGGATAATAAGAATAAAAGGAATAATAAGAATAATAATTATATAAATATAATAAGAATAATAAGAATAAGTAGAAGAAAAAAGAATAAAAAGAATAATAAAATTATAAGATTAATAAGAATAATAAGATAAATAAGAATTAGAGGAATAAAAATTTAAAAAGAATAAGAAAAATATTAATATTAAGTACAATAAGAAGAATTAGAAAAATAACAAGAATAAGAATATTAAGTATAATAAGAAGAATAACTAAAATAAAAATAATATTAAGAATTAGAAGAATAAGAAAAATAAATAGAATAAAAAGAATAAGAAGAATAAAAAGAATAAAGAGAATTAAAAGAATAATAAGAATATGAATAATAAACAGAATAAAAAGAATGAGAAGAATAAGAATAAGTATTAGAAATAAGAATAATTATTAGAAATAAGAAGAATTATTAGAAATAAGAACAATAAGAAGAATATGATAAATAATAACAATAAGGAGAATAACTAGAATAAGAAACTCTGATGAATAAGAATAATAAAAAGATTAATAAGAAAAACAAGAAAAAAAAATAAGAAAAAAAAATAAGAATAAGAAGAATAAGAAGAATAAGAAGAATAAGAAGAATAATAAGAATAAGAAAAATAATAAGAATAATAAGAATAAGATGAATAAAAACATTAATAAGATTAATAAAATTAACAAGAATAAAATAAATAAGAAAAATACGAAAAATAGGAAGAATAAGAATAATAAGAAGATTAAGAAGAATAAAAAGAATAAGAAGAATAAGAAGAATAAAAAGAATAAGAAGAATAAGAAGAATTAAAAGAATAAGAAGAATAAGATGAAATAAAAGAATAAGAAGTATAAAAAAAATAAAAAAAATAAAAATATTAATAAGATAAATAAGAATAAAACATGATTAAGAAGAATAAGAAGCATAAGAAAAATAAAAAGAATAAATAGAATACGAAGAAACGTTTAATAATAAGAATAATTAGATTAAGTTGAATAAGGATAACAAGAAAATATGGAGAATAAGAAGAATAATAAGAATAAAAAGAATAATAAAAATAAGAAGGATAAAAAGAAAATAAGAAGAATAAGAAGAATTTTTATAAAAAGAAGAATAGGAGGAATAAGATAAATAATAAGAATGTCTCTTCGGAGACATCCGATAAAATTGGAACGATACAGAGAAGATTAGCATGGCCCCTGCGCAAGGATGACACACACAAATCGAGAAATGGTCCAAATTTTTTGGGTCTGATTTTGCTTCCTTTTCTGCTGTAGGTAGTTGTCAAGGTGGTTCAATGAACAGTCTTAACAGGAATATGCTAAGATTCAAGACTGATCACTTCGGTGCTAATTCTCCTTACTCTCCATCAATCCTAATACAAGATGCTGAGGTGTCAAATGAGGCCTTTACTGCACCTAAGATTCCCCGAAAGGTGTCGAAGACACCACACAAGGTGTTAGATGCTCCATCACTTCAAGATGATTTCTATTTAAATCTAGTGGATTGGTCCTCGCAGAATGTTCTTGCAGTTGGGTTGGGCACTAGTGTTTATTTATGGACCGCATCAAATTGCAAAGTAACCCAGTTATGTGATCTTGGCCCCAACAACCCAGTGTGCTCAATTCAATGGACCCGAGAGGGCTCGTACATGTCAATCGGTACATATCTCGGTGGAGTTCAGGGATGGGATGGAACAACATGTAAGAAAGTCCGCGCGATGGGGGGGCATCAAACAAGGACAAGTGTGTTGGCATGGAATTCTCACATATTGTCTTCAGGAAGTAAGGACCGGGACATCCTCCAGCACGATCTTCATGTTTCAAGTGATTTTATAAGAAAACTTATTGGCCATAGATCAGAAGTGTGTGGCTTAAAATGGTCACATGATGATAGAGAACTTGCATCTGGCGGAAATGATAACCAACTCCTCGTGTGGAACCAGCATTCTTCCCAACCAATTCTTAGACTAACAGAACACACTGCTGCCATAAAAGCAATTGCTTGGTCACCTCACCAGAGTGGCCTTCTTGCATCTGGTGGAGGAACAACTGATAGGCATATTCGATTCTGGAATACTAGCAATGGCCACCAACTAAATCGTATCGACACTGGAAGTCAGGTATGCAATCTAGCATGGAGTAAAAATGTAAATGAATTGGTTAGCACTCATGGATACTCTCAGAATCAAATTATTGTATGGAGACACCCTTCTCTGACTAAGGTTACAACTCTAATTGGCCACGGCATGAGAGTACTCTACCTCGCCATATCTCCTGATGGTCAGACAATAGTAACCGGTGCAGGAGATGAAACTTTATGGTTTTGGAATGTTTTCCCATCTTTGAAAACAATATCGATGAAGGATGCTTGCCTGTGGTCGCTTGGGAGAAGCCAAATTCGTTAATGATTTTGCATAGCTCAGCTGAAAATGCTTCTTCAATATGCTCCGGAGTTGAGTTATGAATCTGTCAAGCACAGGAGTGGCGTGGATGTTGGAAAGATAATTGCATATAACATTTCTTATCATTTAGCCAGAATTGGAGTGGATAATTACAAGTTTCTCATATGTTTCTCATTAAAAAAAAGATAAATAATAAGAATGAGAAGAATAACTAGAATGTTAAAAAATGAGGAATACGAATTAAAAAAAGATTAAGAATAATAACATGAATAAAAATAATAAGTGGAATAAGAATAAAAGGAAAAAAAGAAGAAAAAGAAGAAAAAGAAGAAAAGGAAGAAAAAGAAGAAAAAGAAGAAAAAGAAGAAAAAGAAGAAAAAGAAGAAAAAGAAGAAAAAAAAGAAAAAAAAGAAAAAAAAAAGAAAAAGAAGAAAAAGAAGAAAAAGAAGAAAAAGAAGAATAAGAAGAATAAGAAGAATAAGAAGAATAAGAAGAATAAGAAGAAAAAGAAGAATAAGGAGAATAAGGAGAAAAGAAAAAAAGAAGAATAAGACGAATAAGAAGAATAACTAGTTTAACAAAAAAAGAAGAATAAGAGGAATAAGAAGAATAAGTAGAATAAGAAGATTAAAAAGAATAAGAAGAATAAAAAAAATTGGAAGAATAAAAAAAATAAGAAGAATAACTAGTATAACAAAAAAAGAATAATAAGAGTAATAAGAAGAAAAAGAAGATTACAAAGAATAAAAAAAGTTACAAGAATAAAAAGAATAAGAAGAATAATAAGAATACGAATAATAACAAAAATAATAATAATAATAACTAGAATAAGAAGAATAAGAAGAATAAGTAGAATAAGTAGAATAAGTAGAATAAAAGAATAAAAAGATAAATAAGAATAAAACAAGATTAAAAAGAATAAAAATTATAATAAAAATAACAAGAATAAGTAAAATACTAAAATATGTTGAATAATAAGAATAATTAGAATAAGATGAATAAAGATAATAATAAAAATAAGAAGAAGACTTTGAAAAATGCTGTCAACTTCTAGATAGAAATATTGAAATTCTAGAGAGAGAAATCCTCCATCTTTGTGTAAAAAAGCATAATCTTAAGCCAAAAATGGTGAATCCCGAATCAATTTAAAATAAAAAACTAGTTCGTTCTACATTAAAAGAGCTCGAGCTTTTATTTCCGAGGTTTAACTTGAAAGAGAAAGCCCCGGTGGTAATTTTTTCAAAGAAGGAACTTGCCGACCTTTCTAATTCACTCAAACACATGCTTATATGGAAATTCTCTCATGGTAGACCCGATTTCAAGGAGTTGTATGACTTCATTTCCTTGTTAAAGCTACAACAAGCAGTGAAGGTATCAATTTATGATGGGAAACACATCCTCTTCCAGTTCAAGGAAGAGGAGGACTTCTTCCATATATGGCTTAGAGGATAAAGGGTTGTTGCGGGGTTCCCCATGCGCATGCTCAAGTGGACTCCAGAATTCTCACCTCGAGAGGAATCACCGCAAGCTCTGATATGGTACTCACTACCAAACCTACCTCTTCTTCTCTTTAACAAGCATGCATTGTACTCGATCGGTCTCTGTTTTGGTAAACCTTGGCTAATAGACCAGGCTGCTACCTACAAGAAAAGGCCAAGCACGGCAAGAATATGCATTAAGGTCGATATTCAAACTCCTCCTCCAAGGAAAGTGTAAATAGGTAATGACTTGGTTAATGGATTCTGGCAGGATTTCATTCTAGAATCCATGCCAATATATTGCACAAACTATCTCAAAGTAGGACATGCAGAATTAGACAGCTTGGCAAATGGCAGGGGCAATAAGGAAGGTTTCTATGAGATGGATAAGAAAAAAAGAGGGAAATTATGGGTGAAAAGGGGTAATAGAGAAAGAGGGACAGAAGGGGTGGAAGACATCGGAGAGGGGGTAGACAAAAGGAATGAGTTTAGAGGGGGAAAAAGGTAGAAAGGATAGAAGAGGATGGGGCAGTTGGGAAGGTAACAAGGGCAGTGAGCAACAAAAAGTGAAGAAGGGTGGATAAGATGGAGTTGAGAGGGTATGTATAAAAGGGGGTAGGGAGAGGGAGGAAGCTACCTAAAATGGTAGTAAAAGGGAGGATATCAAAAGGTGGCTAGAGGGGCTAGAAAGGGAGCCTGAAATAGAGGAAAGGGTAGGTGGTAGGGAAGTGAAAGCTAGAAAAAGGTCATTGAAAAATAGGAAGGTCATAGATCAAGGAACTAATATAAAGGCCTATGATTTGGCAGAGGATGACCTATTATCTCAGGATGGTTCTGAATCTAGAAGCTGGTCGTGTAGAAACACTAACAAAGATGCCTATGAGTTGGACTCATTCCCACCACAAGATGATCTAATGGGGAAGGAGCAGAAAAAAAGCTCAAAGAGGTGCCAAAAAACAAAGAAAAAGCGATGGAAATGATTAGAAGCATGGGAAAATCACTAGAAAAATAATTTTAATAAAAGAAATAGAACAAGCTCCACCAAGCACAGGTAGGCAACCAAGAAATAGAAAAAAGCATTTAAATATTAATTATGAATCTAAAAGCACAACTAGATCACAAGCAAGATTAATTAAAAATGATAAATAGCATGTATTGGAATACAAGAGGAGTAGCAAACACTCCAATGATAAATAGAATTAAAAATTTAATCAAGACACACAAGATTAAACTTGTCTGATTAGCTGAACCCATGATAAATAGAGATAAAGTTGAAATATATAAAAACATGATTTTCCTAGACAAGGCCTATTCGAATTATACTAGTAATTTATGGATACTATGCAATAAATCAATGGATATTGAAATCATCTCAAAATCTAATCAAATGGTGAGGTTTAAATTAGGTGTTCAACCGAACCTGATTATTTCATTTGTTTACCCGAGTAACTCGAAGGAGGAGAGGAAGACCTTATGGCAGGAGATGAAGGACTTAGCCGGTAAAAATGTGCCTTGGATTGTCAGAGATGATTTTTATGTAGTTAGCAACCCAAAAGAAAAAAGAGGAGGTCGACCCCCTAACCTAATAGAAATAGTACAATTTAATGAGGCTCTAGCCACAACAAACTTGATAGAGGCAGATTTTTTATGGTCAAAGTTTACATGGTGTAACAACTAGAGGAGAAGGGGAGCTATTTGGTCCAGACTCGATTGAGTTTTATTTAATCTCAAAGGGATGGACAAGCTGGGTAGAATAAAGGTAAAACATTTAAAGAAAACTTGTTCAGACCATAGTCTGCTCCTATTGTCATTTCAAAAAGGTCTAGCAAGACATATAGGTTTTAAATTCCAAAATATGTGGGTCTCCCACAAAGACTTTGTCAGGATAGTCAAATAATTATGAGAAAAGCCATTAAAGGGTAACCCCCTACAAATACTAGCAATAAAATTGTGTGAGCTAAGAATGATGCTCGACAAATGGAATAAAGACATTTTTAAAAATATTACGCAAAAAATCCAAGAAGCTGAATAGAAAGTTGCGTCCTTAGAAATGAAATATAAAGAGAGTCCAGATGAGGTTGCAAGAATAGAAGTAAGCAAAGCATAAGTAGATCTTAAGCTAAAAATGCACATGGAAGAGGTTTTTTAGAAATAAAGGACCACGATTAAATGGCTGAAAGAAGGCGATAAAAACATGAAATTTTTAATGCTATGGCGAAAGTTATAATTTCAAAGCAAAAAATAAAAGGGTTGAAATCTGCAGATGGAAGGTAGAAAGAAAACAATGAGGAAATAAAGATTGAACTATAAGAATTCTTTAAAACTCACCTATGTGGTGCAAACATCAGTAGACAGTGCACATTAATGCAAAAGATTGAAAAAAAAAGCTCAAAGAAGAGGACATAATGCTTTCTTCCAACGAGCCTCATCGACTATTAAAAAAGAACTAGTCGCTGCAATTGTTTCGATCTTTGTTGGATAGAATATACTAAGGCATGGGCCAATTCTTATATTGTATTGATTCCAAAAATAGCAAATCCACAAAAATGAGAAGACTTCAGACCAATTAGCCTATGCAACACAATTTATAAGATTTTAGCAAAAATGCTTCAAAATAGGCTAAGTAAGATTCTTCATTCTATTATATATGTTGAACAAACTAGTTTTGTTAAAACCAGGTTAATGATGGAGAATATAAATCTGGCCTCAGAAATGATGAGAGAGATTAGGATCTAAATCTAGAGGACATAATGTACTCCTAAAACTAGACTTATCAACAACATTTTAGGGTAGAATGAGATATTGTATGCTATGTAATGAGAAAACATGGCTTTTCAGAATTCTGGATAGACCTAATATACAGATGTGTTTCCATTGCATGGGTCAGGATTCTAATTAACGATCAGGTGGGTAGAGAATTTAAACCGGTGAGAGGGCTCAGGCAAGGAGATCCCCTCTCTCTCTCTTTATTTAATATATACTTAGAATTATTCATTGTAAATCTAAAAAATGAAATGGAAGAAAAAAATATATTTACTTTCAAGTGACCAAGGAACACACCAAGGGTATGATGCTTGGCACATGCGGATGATGTCATTCTCTTTACAAATGCTAGTAGTTCCTTAATGAAAAATATGATGAGGCTCTTGAAAACATTGGAAGAGAAATCATGGCAGAAATTAAACAAGAAAAAATATCAATTTATCTTAGCAAGGAAAACACCCGAGAAAGTAGTGCGGAAGGTTAAAAGCATCATTGAATTCACACAAAAAATAGGTTCTTTAATGTATTTGGGCTGTCCAATTCATGAGGGTATGGTTAAGGAAGAAGAGCTATCCTACCTAGTGAAAAAAATATGTCAAAAGATTGCAAATAGGAAGGAGGAGTTGTTAAACATGGCAGGAAGGATCACGTTAATAACACACGTGTTGCAAAGTACTTTAACACACACTTTAATTGCGATTCAGCCTCCAAAATCCATGATATGAAAATTAGAAAGAGAAATATCTAACTTTTTATGGGGTAAAAAAGAAGGAAAAAATAGGTTACACTTGAAAAAATGAGAAGATTTATATTTCCCAAAGGAGGAAGGTAATCTAGGCTTGGTGAGATTGAATGATATGGCTAAAGCTTGGGCCGGTAAAAATTGGTGGATGCTGAAAGAAAATGGCAGTCTCTGGGTGGTATATGTGAATGCTAGATATAAAATAGGAAATAAAGCTTTCAAAGACCCAAGAAAATACGTCCAAAAGCTGGAAATTAATGAGGAAGCAACAGATTATGGTTGAAGAGCATGCATTGCTTAGTACCAGTGGGTGGAAATGGATGTTGGATCCACAAGGCAAATTCATGCTAAAAAGTTGAAAACAACTGCTTAGAAATAAAAAACTAATTTAAGAGTTATTTAGAGAAGCATGGGCAAAAAGATTACCACCAAAAATAAACGTGTTCATGTGGAAACTGCTATCAAATTTGGTTCCAGTAGATGAGAATATTCAAAGAAAAGGGATAATGTTAGCATCTAGGTGTGAATGTTATCATCAAGAATCAGAAAGCACTAATCATTTATTTTAGACTAGGTAAATAGACATAAGCTCGTGGCAAAAATTAGAAAGAGATGCCAATATTGTAGGAGGAAAATTAGGCTTAAAGCATAGATTAATAAAATGGAGTAATAAGTATACTAAAAATAAGATTTTAAAATGGATGAAAAGTTATATTCCACATATAGCGGTCTAGTGCTTATTGAAGGCCATAAATAAAAGTAGGTTTGAAGGAGTTCCATTGAACGTTGGAAATATATTATAAGAGATTAAAAGAAAATGTTCATTTATTTCAGCTTGTAACCCTATAAAAATTAGAAATTTAGAGACAAAAGATCATTAGAAGAAGACTTGGTGCCTCTCCACAAAAAGAGAAAAATAGCCAGAAACCAAAATAGTCTACTAGGAGAAGCCCCCGCAATGAGGTCTAACCCTCAATACTTATGGAAGCTTTAAGAGAGAAATGGGTACTGCATGAGGTGGAGGCTTAATAAGAAATGAAGAGGGCAGTGTGATGAGGTTTTTCACGATGAGAGGCGAAGCCTTCTTAGCCTTGCATAAAGGACTACAGATCTGCACAAAATATGATTTTAGAAATATTCAAGTTCAAGTAGACTCAAGCTTGTTAGTGGATCTGGTGCTAAGCAAAATAGAGTTATGGAGACATGAGGAAGAGATTAATATTATTAAAAAATTGCTAATTGAATTAAAAGGAGGAATAATGCATATATTTAGGGAAGCAAACGTGCTGACGGATAAATTAGCAGAAGAAGATAGGAGAAAGGGGGACAATGAGTTTGAAGGGTATGATTTCTGATAGGTTCAAAGGCTTAATATACATATACAAAATATGTTTTCCATATATCATGATTACAAAGTTTAAGGAGTAAGACTATTTAACTTAAGAGATAGGGGACTCAAGGCTTGTGAATTTAAGTTGTTTATTCTAATTAAAATAATTCCTACTTGTGGATCTTGTTGCATTATTACTTGTGTTTGAAGTACTCAAACAGACCACGTGTGAAGGCCTCGAATGCATAAGCCATCCCGATTCTGATGGGGGACTAGAATGAATCAGACATGAAGTGTATTTGCTTGTGGTCTGATGTTATTTACTATATACAGATTAGCTGTACCCTGGAGGGAAGGATGCTGCAATTTTTTGCTTGTTAATTGTTTGATAATTTGTGTGTGTGGATCTAGTTTTGCAGCTCTTAGATAGATCACAGGCAAGGGTATTGAAAACATGAGTCACCCTGGTCATGAGGGGGGACTAAAATGTAGGAGGACGGATTAGTTCAAGTTGTATATGATTGTGGCTTGTTGTTGTTTACTATACGTAGGTTAGTGGTACCTTGGAGGAAGGCCTGCAACTGTCAGAGGGGAGAGAGTGCTAAATAGGGATGAGCTATCGGGGTCGTATTGGAAATTTGTTTGTTTGTTTGTTTATCAAATTGTGAAGTTGTGTGTGTGTGTTTATTTTATGGTAATGAGTCGATATAACTAGAAGTTTGTGCTATGCGTCTAGAGGCTGTCGGTATGGGAGTTTGTTATATTGGAGTTGGTTTTAAATGTGTCAACAAGGAGGTGAGTAATGGGGTTGTAATGGGTGTGGGAAGGGTTGTTTGTAGGAAGGCCGCTTGGTCTTGCAGGTCAGTGGAGTTTCGTAAATAATATAAAGCTCACGGAGGGGAAGGGTTCAAGCAGAGCTAGGCATGATTTGGGAAGGGGATGATAATGGGCGGTTGCTCGGGGTGCCGGGAATATTCCACAGGAAAGGCTTGATAGAGGATAAAAGGAAAGGGATACAACCAAAGCAGCTAGAAAATTAGAACACAAGGCTGGCCTAATTTAAGATATGGCAAGGGATCCAAGCACCCAAAAAGTTGAATTGCTGCAAGAAATTTATAGTTATTTGTATAAGAGTTAGAATTTTTTTAATCTGTAGATTTGTAGGGTGTAAGAGGGTTAAAGGTAGTATTAGTTTGTAACAATGGTATTCCTCTGCCGAAAGAGAAAGTCATTTTAATAATAATACAAGCTTTTAAAAAAAAAAGAATAATAAGAAGAATAGGAAGAATAAGAAAAATAAGAAGAATAAGAAAAATAAGAAAAAAAAGAAGAATAAAAAGAATAAAAAAAATAAGAAGATAAGTTAGAATAAAACAAGAATAAGAAGAATAAAAAAATAATAAAAATAAAAATATTAAGTAGAATATGAAGAATAAGTTGAATAATAATAATAATTAGAATTAGATGAATACGGAAAATAAAAAGAATAAAAAGAATAAGAAGAATAAGAAGAATATGAAGAATAAGAAGAATATGAAGAATAAGAAGAATCAAAATAATATGAAAAATAAGAAGGATAAAAAAAAAGAAAAAAAGAAGAATGAGAAGAATTTTGAGAATAAGAAGAAAAAGAAGAATATGAAGAAGTAAGAAGAATAAAAAGGATAATAAAATAAGAAGAATAATATGAATAAGAAGAATAGCAAGAAAAGAAGAAGAAGTTGAATAAGTAGAATAAAAGATTAAATAGATTAAGAAGAATAAAAAGAAAAAGAAAAAAAAAGAAAATTAAAAAAAATAAGAAAAATAAGAAGACATGAAGAAAAAGAAGAAGAAAAAGAATAAAAGAATAAAAGGAATAAAAAAATAAGAAGAATAAGAAGACTAGAATAAAAAGAAGAATAAAAAGAATAAAAGAATAAAAGAATAAAAGGAATAAAAAAAATAAGAAGAAAAAGTATAAAATCAAGAATAAGAATAATATGTATAATAAGAAGAATAAGAAAAATAAGATTTTAAGAAGAATAAGAAGGATAATATTAATAATAAATATAAAAAAATAAGAAGAATAATAAAAATAAGAAGAAAAAGAAGAATAAAAAGATTAAGAAGAAAAATAAGAATTATAAGAATAAAAATAATAAAAAGAATAAGAATAATAAAAAGAATAAAAAAAGAAGAAGAATAAATAAATTAAGAAAAATAAGAAGAATAACTAGAATAAGAAGAATAAGAAGAACAATGAGAATAAGAAATATAAGAAGAATAAGAAATATAAGTAGAATAAGAAAAATAAGAAGAATGCATCGAATAAGAAGAATACCCAAAGTAAAAAAAATAAGAAGTAAAAGAAGAAATAGAAGAAATAGAAGAATAAAAAAATAAGAAGAATAATAAGAATAAAAGGAATAAGAAGAATAATAAAATAAAAAGAATAATAAGAAAAAGAAGAAGAAAAAAGAATAAAAAAACAAATCGAATAATTAGAATAATAAGAATAATAGGAATAAAAAGTTTTAGAAAAATATTAAGAATATGAAAAATAAGTAATATAAGAAGAATGAGAAAAATAAGAGTAGAATAATAATAGTATTCCTCCGCCAAAAGAGAGGGTTTTCATTAATAATACAAACTTTCCAAAAAAAGTAAAATAAGAAGAATAAAAAGAATAATAAGAATAAAAGGAATAAGAAGAATAATAAAAATAAGAAGAATAAGAATAATAATAATAATAAGAAGAAGAAAAAAGAATAATAAGATTAATAAGAATAATAAAAATAATAGGAATAAAAAGTTTAAGAAGGATAAGAAGAATATGAATAATAAGTATAATAAGAAGAATGAGAAAAATAATAAGAATGAGTAGAATAAGTAGAATAATAAGAATAAATAGAATAAGAAGAATAACTAAAATAAAAAAAATACGATGTATAAGAAGAATTAGAAGAATAAGAAGAATAACTAGAATAAAAAGAATAAAAAGAATAAAAAGAATAAAAAGAATAAAAAGAATAAAAAGAATAAAAAGAATAAAAAGAATAAGAAGAATAAGAAGAATAAGAAGAAAAATAAAAATTAAAAGAATTTGAAGAATAAGAAGAATAAGAAGAATAATAAGAATAAGAAGAATAACAAGAATATGAAACAAGGAGGAATAAGAAAACTAAGAAGATTAAGAAGAATAACAAAAAATAAAAGAATAAGAAGATTAAAAATAAAAAGAAGAATAAGAAGAATTAGAAAAATGAGAAGAATATGAATAAGAAAAATATGAAGAATAATAAAAATAAGAAGAATGACTAGAATAATAAAAAAAGAAGAATAAGAGAAATAAGAAGAATATGAATAATAAGAAGATTAAGAAAATTAACAAGAATAAAAAGAATAATAAGAATAAAAAGAATAGGAAGAATAAGAAGAATAAGAAGAATAAGAAGAATAAGAAGAATGACTAGAATAAGAAGAATAAAAATAATAAGATGAATAAGTAGAATAAGGAGAATAAGAAGAATAAGAAAAATAAGAAGAATATGAAGAATAAGATGAATAAGAAGAGTAGGATAAATAAGAAGTATAAAAATTATCAGTATAATAATAAGAATAAGATGGATAATAAGAATAAAAAGATTTAGAAAAATAAGAAGAAAAGGAATAATAAGATTTTTTAAAAGAATAAGAAAAATAAAAAAAATAAATAGAATGTGAAGAATAATAAAAATTAGAAGAATAAAAATAATAAGAAGAATAGGAAAAATCAAATTAATTATATGAATATGAAGAATGAAAAAATTAATAATAATAAGAAACAAAGGAAGAATAGGAAAATAAGAAAAAAAAAGAAAAAGAAGAAAAAAAATAATAAGAATAATAAGTTGAATTAGTAGAATAAGAATAATATGTAGAGTATGAATAATAACAAGAGTAAAAAGAATAAGAAGAATAAGAAGAATAATAAGAAATAAGAATATGAAGAATACGAATAATTAGAAGAATAAATAGAATAAGAAGAATAAGAAGAAAGAGAAGAATAAGATAAATAAGAAGACTAAGCAGAATAACTTGAATAAGAAAAAATGAGCAATAAGATGAATAAAATAATTAAGAATAACAAATAAAAAAGAATAAGAAAAATCAGAAGAATAAGAATAATAAGAATAATAAAATAAATAATAATAATAAGAAAAATAACTAGAATAAGAAAAACTGAGGAATAATAAGAATAAGAAGATTAAGAAAAATAACAAGAATAAAGATAATAAGAAGATTAAAAAGAATAAAAAGAATAAGAAGAATAAGAAGAATAAAAAGAATAAGAAGAATAATAAGAATATGAAGAATAATAAGAATATGAAGAATAAGAAGAATAAGAAGAATAAGAAGAATAACTGAGAATATATTTTAGATAAATAGTAGAGAGAGAAAGTGCATTCTTAGAGAGAGAAAACACCATTTTTGAGCGAAGAAAGCTCAAATTCAAGCTAAAAATGGGGAATTCCGAATTGCTCTCTAATAAAAATTGTTCTCATCTCTCTTCAAAGAAGCTGTGCCCATTTTTCAGAACTTTGAAGCAAAATGGAGTCTCCCGCAGTCCTATTTTCGAAGGAAGAAAACAATAAACTAGAAAAATCATTCGAGCTCACTCTCATTGGAAAATTCTCGCACGGTCGGCCTAAAATTAATGCCATTTATGATTTCTTCGCCTCCTTGAAGTTACGGGTAGTGGTGAAGCACATCTTCAAATGGTTACCGAGCTTCACACCTCTTGAGAAATCCTCGCATGCACTGGTATGGCTTAACTTACCGAAACTTCCTTTACACTTCTTTAACAAGCTATCTCTCTACTCTATTGGACGCTGCTTCGATAAACCTTGGCTTCTAGATGAAGCTACAACATGTATAACTAGACCTAGTGTCGCTAGGATTTGCGTGGAAGTTGACATTAGGCTCCCTCTACCAAGTAGAGTGTGGATTGGCAGTGACCTTACCAATGGATTCTGGCAGGAAGTCCATCTAGAATCCATCCCAAGATACTACACATACTGCCACAGAATGGGGCATGAGGAAGAAGTTTGCATGGCCGGTGGAGGAAGAAGAGAGAGGGGAAGTTTAGTAAAGAAGAGAGAAAATGGAAAGGGAGTGAATGGGTAAAAAAAGGGCAGGGTATAAGAGATAGTGAGAAGGGCAAAGGAAAGGATAAAATAGAGAGGGAGAAAAGACGAGCAGGGAATAGCATAGAAGATGCAGAAATATCAAAGCAGAAGAAGCACCTTATAGGAATGGAAGAAAGCCCAGAGGAGATAATGGGGGATGGGGTAGAAAAGGGATTACTAGAAAAGGCCGAGGAATGTGAGAGGAAGGCAGAAAGGGCAGAGAAAAAGGGAGACATAAGGAATGATACAAGGCTGGAAAAGCATTTAGAAGGGGAAAAAATGGCAGATATCAGAAAGTGGTTAGAGGAGACATCCAAGGAGGCTGAATGGGGAGTAAAGGGGCTGAAAGATAAGAGAGGATAGAAAAATAGAAGTAAGAGAAGGAAGGGGGGAAGAGAGACAAAACAGTGGAGAAAATGGTAGAATTTAACTGGAAGGAGGATGAACTTCTTTCGGAGGAAGAAACAGATGCAAAAAGCTGACCCTTAATAAACACAGCATGCAAGAAACTAAGATTGAATCAAAATTAACACATGATGATTCAGAAATAAGAAAACATAAAATAGCAGTAATATCCCGCAAGAGAGAGAGAGAGGGCAATGGAGGCTATTAGAAAAATAAGCAAAAACCTGGAAAAAATTCAACTATTAAGCACAATAGAACAAACCCCACTAAGTTCAATCAAACCCCCAAGAAACATGAAAAAAGATGTTAACAAGAAATATGATTTGAAGTATACGACTAGAGCACAAGCAAAGTTCACTTGAAATGTTTAATTATTGGAATTTAAGAGGAGTGGTGAACTCTCCTACTTTAAATAGATTAAGAAGATTAATTAAAATATATAAAATTAAGATAGTCATTCTAGTTGAACCAATGGTAGATATAGGAATGCTCTTGGTCCTGAAAAGGCCTTTTCAAATGTAAATGGTAAATTATGGATCTTGTGGAAAAGATCGATGGATATTGAAATTATAGCAGAAGCTGAGCAGATTATAAGCTTTAAATTAAGAAGCCTTCAAGACCCAATTATATATATGGTGTATGCAAGCAATGCTAAGGAAGAAAGAAAAACCCTATGGGGGGAGATGGAAAAAATAGCAGCATTAAATTCTCCATGGATTATTGGAGGAGACTTCAATGTAATTAGAAATGCTAACGAAACAAGAGGAGGAAGACCTCTTGACCAAATGGCATTAGCTCATTTTAATGAGGCTATTTCAAGAGCAAATATAATGGAAGCAGACTTCCTAGGTTCAAATTTTACATGGTGCAACAGCTGGAAGAGGAGGTAAGCGATCTGGTCTAGGCTGGATTGAGTCCTACTTAACACTAAATGGGTGGACAAGATTGGTAGAATAAAGGTCAGGCATCTCAATAGAACATGCTCGGATTATAACCCTTTGCTTATAACATTGATAATAGTGAAGAGAAACATAAAGGATTTATGTTTCAAAATATGTGGGGGAATGCATAAAGGGTATGATGGCATAGTAAAGGAATCATGGGAAAAACATGTTTCAGGTAATCCTTTGCAAATTTTAGCGAAGAAATTACGTAACTTAAGGTAGGCATTAAGCAAATGGAACAAGGAGATTTTTGGAAAAATCAATAAAAATATTCAGGAATTGGAACAGGAAGTGTCTACCTTAGAAATGGAGTTTGATCAAAAAGACGATAGCTCAAGTATCCACCTGAACAAGGCCAAAGCGGAATTAAGACTGAGAATGCATATGGAAAAAGTTTTTTGGAAGCAAAAGGCGAGAATCAAGTGGTTAAAAGATGGAGATAAAATACAAATTCTTTAATTGTAATGGCCAAAGTAAGAATATAAAAACAAAAATAAAAGGGGGAAAAAGCATCTAATGGTAAATGGCTAGATAAAGAAGAGTACTAATAAAAAATGAATTAGAAGAATTTCTCTAAAAATACTTATGTAAGCAATTTATCTCCGCGAAAAACACATTAATCTAAAATATGAGAGATAAGTCTCAGAAAATGATAATAAATGTTTAGAAGAATTTCCCCCTTTCCCAACCTAAGAAGGAAGTCAAAGAGGCAGTTTTCAATGCAAATAAAGATAGCGCTGCAGGTCCTGACGGATGGAACAATGGGTTTTTTCAGCACAGCTGGAACATTATTAAAAAAGAGCTAGTCACACCATTGTTTGGATTTTTGCAGGAGCAGAAATTACAAAAGCATGGACTAATTCTTATATTGTTTTGGTTCCTAAGAAATCTAACCCGCAGACAGGAGAAGAATACATGCCAATTAGCTTATGTAATTCAATCTACAAGATATTAGCTAAGGTTATTCAAAGTAGACTCAGTAAAATCCTCCCATCTATTATATCGATAGAACAAACAGGTTTTGTTAAAGACAGATTGATGATGGAAAACATGATCTAGCTTCAGAATTGATTAGAGAGATAGGAGCTAAGTCGAGAGGACGTAATATAATATTGAAACTAGATCTTTCTAAAGCATTTGACAGGGTGGAATGTGAAATATTATGTTATTTAATGAGAAAAATGGGTTTCTGAATTTTGGATAGATTTAATACACAGATGTATATCAGGCGTATGGGTTAAAATACTTATAAATGGGCAAGCAGGCAAATAATTTAAAACCTCAAGAGGACA
>JAREIK010014453.1:0-45948 GCA_029783825.1 Sapria himalayana
ATTGATTGATAGAAAGATATATAGAGAGATAGATAGATGAATTGATTGACAGATTGACAGATTGATAGATGACAAATTGATAGATTTATATAAAGCCTGATAGATTGATAGAGAGATAGACATATTAATAGATTGACAGAAAGAAAAATAGACATATAGATAGATAGACAGATAGATAGATAGACAGAATGACATATAGATAGATAGAGAAATAGACAAATAGATAGACAAATATATAGATAGACAAATTGATCGATGTACAAATAGTCAGAGAGACGGATAGACAAATAGACAGATAGATAGATCAATAGATAAATACATAGATAGATAGGTAAATAAATAGATCAATAGATATACAAATAGAAAGATAAGAAAATAGACATATATACATATAGATAGATAGACATATCGATAGATACTTAGATAGACAGATAGAAATATAAAGAGATACACAAATTAAAAGATAAGCATATTGACACTTAGATTGATTAATAGATTAACAGATAGACACATAAACAAATAGTCTTATTAATAGATTTATAATAGGCAAAAAGATAGAGAGATCGATAGACAGATAGATAGATAGATAGTCATATAGGCAGATAGATAGAGAAATAGAAAGAAAAAAAATAAATAAATATAGAGAGATAGATATATATATATATATATATATATATATATACATATAGACAGACAGACATACAGACAGATAGATAGATAGGCAGATAGGCAAATAGACAGATATACAAATAGAGAAATAGATAAACACAAAGATAGATAGATAGGTAGATATATAGATAGATAGATAGAATGATAGAAAGATAAATAGATAGACAGATAGATTGATTGACATAGATGCAGATAGATAGAAAACTAGATAGATAAATGTATAAACAATTAGACAGATAGGTAAATAGTTAGAAACAAAGATAGAAAGATAGATAGATATACAAATAGAGAGCTAGATTGATTGATAGATAGACAAATAGATAAAGTGATAGGTAGACACATAGATAGATTGACAGATAGACTGATAAACAAATAGATAGATAGACAGAAAGATAGATAAATCGTCAGATAGATAGATAGATAGATAGACAGATAAATATATAGATAAGAAACTAAGCAGATAGGTTGAAAGGCAAATAGGAAGATAGATAGATATATAGATAGACAGATAGATAGACTTATAGATAGATAGTCAGATACATAAATAGATAAAGAAATAGATAGATATATATATATTTAGAAATATAGTTAGATAAATATTTAGATAGATAGATATATAGATAGATAGACACATATAAAGTTTGACAAATATATAGATAGAAAAATCGATAGATCTACATATAGATATATAGACAGACAGTTAGTTAGTTAGATAAACATATAGATAGATAAACATATAGATTAATAGAGAGGCATATAGATAGATAGATAGATATATAGCTAGATAGATAATGAGAAAGTTAGATAGACATAAAGATAGATAGATAGATAGAGAGATAGAAAGTTAGACAAATAAAAAGATATATAGATAGATGGATAGATAGATAGATAAATAGAAAAAAATAGACAATTACATAGATAGATAGACATATAAATATATAGATAGATAGATAGATACACTGATATATAGATATACATATCGACAGATAGAAAAATAGGCAGATAGAAAGATAGATAGTTATACATATATACTTATAGACTGATAGATATTTAGACAGACAGATAAATAAAATAAACAATTAGACAGATAGACAGAAATATAGATAGATATATACATAGATTGACAAATAGGTAGATAGATAGACAGATAGATAGATAGACCGATAGATAGATAAGTAGATATGTAGATACGCAGATACACAGATAGACTGATATACAAATAGATAGAAAGACATATAGATAAATAGACAGATAGACAGATAGATAGATATATAGATATATAGATATATAGATAGACTTATAAATAGACATACAGATAGATAGAAATTTAGATAGATAGATTGATTGATAGAATGATATATAGAGAGATAGATAGATGAATTGATTGATAGAAAGATATATAGAGAGATAGATAGATGAATTGATTGACAGATTGACAGATTGATAGATGACAAATTGATAGATTTATATAAAGCCTGATAGATAGATAGAGAGATAGGCATATTAATAGATTGACAGAAAGACAAATAGACATATAGATAGATAGACAGATAGATAGATAGACAGAATGACATATAGACAGATAGAGAAATAGACAAATAGATAGACAAATATATAGATAGACAAATTGATCGATGTACAAATAGTCAGAGAGACGGATAGACAAATAGACAGATAGATAGATCAATAGATAAATACATAGATAGATAGGTAAATAAATAGATCAATAGATATACAAATAGAAAGATAAGAAAATAGACATATATACATATAGATAGATAGACATATCGATAGATACTTAGATAGACAGATAGAAATATAAAGAGATACACAAATTAAAAGATAAGCATATTGACACTTAGATTGATTAATAGATTAACAGATAGACACATAAACAAATAGTCTTATTAATAGATTTATAATAGGCAAAAAGATAGAGAGATCGATAGACATATAGATAGATAGATAGTCATATAGGCAGATAGATAGAGAAATAGAAAGAAAAAAAATAAATAAATATAGAGAGATAGATATATATATATATATATATATATATATATATATACATATAGACAGACAGACATACAGACAGATAGATAGATAGGCAGATAGGCAAATAGACAGATATACAAATAGAGAAATAGATAAACACAAAGATAGATAGATAGGTAGATATATAGATAGATAGATAGAATGATAGAAAGATAAATAGATAGACAGATAGATTGATTGACATAGATGCAGATAGACAGAGAGATAGATAGAAAACTAGATAGATAAATGTATAAACAATTAGACAGATAGGTAAATAGTTAGAAACAAAGATAGAAAGATAGATAGATATACAAATAGAGAGATAGATTGATTGATAGATAGACAAATAGATAAAGTGATAGGTAGACACATATATAGATTGACAGATAGACTGATAAACAAATAGATAGATAGACAGAAAGATAGATAAATCGTCAGATAGATAGATAGATAGACAGATAAATATATAGATAAGAAACTAAGCAGATAGGTTGAAAGGAAAATAGGAAGATAGATAGATATATAGATAGACAGATAGATAGACTTATAGATAGATAGTCAGATACATAAATAGATAAAGAAATAGATAGATATATATATATTTAGAAATATAGTTAGATAAATATTTAGATAGATAGATATATAGATAGATAAACACATATAAAGTTTGACAAATAGATAGATAGACAAATCGATAGATCTACATATAGATATATAGACAGACAGTTAGTTAGTTAGATAAACATATAGATAGATAAACATATAGATTAATAGAGAGGCATATAGATAGATAGATAGATATATAGCTAGATAGATAATGAGAAAGTTAGATAGACATAAAGATAGATAGATAGATAGAGAGATAGAAAGTTAGACAAATAAAAAGATATATAGATAGATAGATTGATTGATAAATAGAAAAAAATAGACAATTACATAGATAGATAGACATATAAATATATAGATAGATAGACAGATACACTGATATATAGATATACAGATCGACAGATAGAAAAATAGTCAGATAAAAGATAGATAGTTATACATATATACTTATAGACAGATAGACAGAAATAAAAATAAGTAAATAAACAAATAGAGTGATAGACAAATAGAAAGATAGGTAGATAGATAGTTAGACAGATTGATATATTAATAGATTGACACATAGACATATAGACTTATATACAAATTTACAGATACGTAGAATGATAGATATAGATATACATATAGTAAGATAGATATATTTTTAGTTAGATAAATGCATATATAGGTAGATATATAGATAGATTGGCAGTTAGAGAGATAGATAGATAAACTGATAGATAGACAGACAGATAGATAGATATAAAGATAGTTAGATAGATAGATAGATAAATAGATAAATAGATGGGGAAATACATAGATTGGAAAATAGACAAATTGAAAAATAGACAGATTGGCAAATAGACAGAATGACAGATAGATAGATAGATAGGTAGATACATATATAGACAGATAGAAAGATAGATTGATAGATAGATACATAGAAAGACAGATAGATAGATAAACAGATTGATAGATAGACTGATAGACTGATAGATAGATGGATAGATAGAAATATAGATAAAAAGACAGATAAAAAGCTCGATAGATATATAGATAGATAGTTAGATAGATAGAGAGATAGATAGATAAATACATAGATATATAGTTAGTCAATAAAGCCAAATAGATAGATATGCAAATACATAGATATACAGATAGACAGATAGACATACATATAGATAGATAAATAAAAAGATTGATAGATAAACAAAATGACAGATAGACAAATAGATAGAAATATAGATATATAGATAGATAGATAAATAGAAAGATATATAGAGAGATAGAAAAATAGATAATTTATAGATTGATAAATTGATAGATTGATAAATTTATAGAAATCTTGATAAACATATCGAAAGATAGGCCTATAAATAGATATACAGAGAGATAGCGAGACAGAGAATTAGATAGATAAATAGCTAGATATATAGATAAATAGATAAATAGATAGACACATAGATAGATAAAGAAATAGACAGATAAAAAAATAAACAAATAGATAGATAGACAAATTAATAGATTGACATATAGACAGACAGATAGATAAATAGATATCCAAATAGATAGATCTATCTATATTTAGATAGATATATAGATAGGCAAATAGACAGATAAATAGCTAGAGAGAATCTTTGATTGACTAATTGATAGATTGACAAATTGATAGATATACAGAAATCCTGATAGACATATCGAGAGATAGACATATAGACATATATACAAAGAGATAGATAGATAAACATATAGACAAATAGAAAGATAGATAGATAGACAGATAGAAAGATGGAGAGATAGAAAAATAGATAAATAGATAGATATGTAGATTGATAGATAGACAAATAGACAGATAGGCAAATAGATAAATCAATAAATATACTGATAGATAGATAGGCAAATAGATAGATAGAGAGATTGATAGATATACATATAGACAGATAGACAGATAGACATAGAAAGAGATAGACAGATATACATAGAAAGAGATAGACAGATATACATAGAAAGAGATAGACAAATAGAATGATAGGTAGATAGATCGGTAGATAGATTGATATATTAATAGATAGATACATAGATATATAGACTTATTTAAAAATTAATAGATAGGAAGAAAGACGATTAGATTGATAGATAGAAAGGCATATACACAGATAGACAAATACATATATAGATAGATCAAAAGATAGAATGAAAGAAAGAAAGAAAGATAGATAGAAAGGCAAATAGATTCATAAATAGGTAGACAAGTAGTAAGATAGGCAGATAGACAAAGCGATGGATAAATAGAAAGAAATAAAGATTGATTGATTAACATATAAATAGATAGACATATATGGAAATATGTTGATATGTAGATAAATTTATATACAAATAGACATAGTGGAAAGATAGACATATAGATACATAGTCAGATAGATATAATGACAGATATACAGATAGTCATATAGATAGATAGAAAGATTGAATGTTAGATAGATAGACTAAAAGATAGATAGATAGATAAATAGATATACATAAAGGCAGATAGAATGAGATAAAGATAAAAAGCTAGATAGATAGATAGATAGATAGACACACAGATAGCCACAAAGACAGATATGAATATAGGAAGATAGACATATATATAAATATATAGATAGACAACCAGATAGATAGTTAGATAGATAGATAGATAGATAGATTGATTGATTAATAGATTGAATGATAGAGAGACATAAAATAGATAGATATACATATAGATAGATAGTCAATTAAACAGATAGGTACATAGATAGATAAACAAGAATACATATTGACATATAAACAAATAGACATATAACCAGATAGATAGATAGACTAATAGACATATAGAAAGATAGACAAATAGAATGATAGATAAATTGATAGTTAGACAGATTGATATATTGACTAATAGACACAGAAATATAGACATATATAGATTTATAGATAGGTTGAAAGATAGAAAGATAGATACATAGATAGACAGATAGATTGATAGGCAGATTGTCAGATAGACAGATAGACAGATAGATCAATAGATAGACAGATCAATAGATAGACATATAGATAGATAGGCAGATAGATAGATAGATAGATAGATAGATGGATAGACAGAAAGACAGATAGATATATAGGTAAATATTTAGGTAGGTAGATAGACATATATACAAAGATACAGATAGACAAATAGACAGACAGACAGACAAATAGATAGTTAGATAGATAGATAGATAGATAGATAGATAAATAATAAATATATAAATAAACAGACATACAGATAGATATCTAGATTAAGAGATAAATAGAGAGATAGACTTATAGATAGTTTGACATATTTATAAATTTAGAAATTGACGGATAGACAAAAAGATAGATAGATAGATAGATAAAGAGATAAATTGTCATATAGACAGATAGATTGATTGAAAATTGATATATTGACAATTTGACATATTTACATAAAGATTGATAGACAAATCAGAGATAGACAAATAAACAGAGAGACAAAGAAAGAGATAGACAGATAGATAGATATATAGATATGCAGATATATATATTGATAGATAGACAGATAGATAGATAAAGCATAGACATATATATAGATATAGAGATAGATAGATATATAGCTAGACAAATAGATAGATAAATATATAGTCTGGTTAACAATTAGACATATAGACTGATAAGTAGATTGCTTGATATACAGATATACAAATAGACAGATAGAAAGATAAATAGATAGATAGTTAGATAAAGAAACTGATAGATATACAGACATACAAATAGATAAATAGATAGATAGAGAGAAAGATAGATAGATAGACAAATAGATAAACAAACACATAGATAGTTAGATAGACAGATAGATAGATAAATAGATAGACAAATTGATAGAGAGACAGATAGAAAAAATATGGATAGACAGATAGACATACACATATAGATTATTAGACAACTAGGCAGATAGATAGAAGAGAGATAGATAGATAGATAGACATATAGACAAATAAGAAGATAGACAAATAGACACATAGGCACATGTACACATATACAGAAAGATAGATAGATAGATAAACAAATAGACAGATAGACAGATATACATATAGACAAATAAATAGAGATACAGATAGATAGATAGATAGAGAAACTGATAAATAGATAGACAGACAGATACACTGATAGATAGATAGATAGATAGATAAAAAGATAGAAAGATTGATAGAAATACAGATAGAGAGATTGATAGATAGATAAACATATAGATAGATACAACAATAATAAAATAGATATATAGATAAACACATAGATTGATCATTAGATAGTCAGATAGATAGATAGATAGATAGATATACAAATAGATAGATAGAAAGATAGACAGACAGATAGATAGATATAACAATAGACAAATTAATAGATAAATAGATAGATAAATAGACAGACAATTAGATAGTAAATAGATAGATAGATAGACAAATATATAGATAGATAAATAGTTAGTTAGAGAAATAGATAGATAAACAGATATAATTATAGATAGTTAGATAGATAGACATATAGACATATAGTTAGATAGATATATAGACAGATAAATAGATAGATAGAAAGATAGACAAATACACAGATAAACATATATATAAATAGAAATATAGACAGATAGATAGATAAATAAATAGATATACAGACAGATAAACATATAGACAGATACATAGATAGAAAGATTGATAGATAGATTATATAGATCGACAGGTAGATAGATCATCAGATAGATATATAACTAATTTGACATATAGAAAGATAGATAGACAGATAAAAAATAGAAAGTGAGATATATAGAAACATAGATAGATATATAGATAAAAAGTTACATAGGTTGGAAGATACATAGAAATAAAGATAGATGAATAAATATATAGACAGATAGACAAATAGACATATAGACATATAGATAAATAAAAAGATAGATGGATAGACAGAAAGATAGTTAGACAGATAGATAGCTAGCTAGCATGACATAGAGACAGATAGAATGCTAGATAGATAGATAAATAAATAGATAGATAGATAGATAAACAAATAGATAGATAAATAGATTGGTAGATACGTAGATAAGCAGATAGAAAAAAATACAAAAAGTCATATAGTTAGACATATAGATAAATAGATAGACAAATAGATAGATAAAAAGATAGATGGATTGACAAAAAGATAGTTAGATAGACAGATTGATAGCTAGCAAAATATAGAGACAGATAGAAAGCTAGATAGATAGATAAATAGATAGATAAATAGATTGGTAGATACGTAGATAGACAGATAGAAAAAAATACAAAAAGTCATATAGACAAATAAAAAAATAGATAGATAGATAGATAGAGAGATAAACAGATAGATACATAGACAGATCAAGAGATAGATAGATAGACTGATAGATAGATAGATAGATATATTGATAGAAATATAGATAGATAGATATATTGATAGAAATTAGATAGATAGATAGATAGACTGATAGACTGAGACATGCATATATAGATTGATAGATAGATAAATAGACAGATAGATAGATAGAAAGATATAAATATAGACAGATAGATAGAGAGACATATAGACAATTAGATATATAGACAGACAGATAGAAAGATATACAAATAGATATATAGATATATAGATAGATAGAAAGATAGATAGAGAGATAGATAGATAGAGAGATAGATAGACAGATAGATAGAATGATAGACATATAGTCAAATAAATAGGTATAAAAATTGATAGATAAGCAAAAAGATAGATAGACAGATAGATAGATAGATCGACAGATATACTTATAGACAAATAGATAGATAAATAGACATAAAGACAAATAGACACATAGAGAGATAGACAGATTCAAATATAAAAAGATAGACAATTAGACATATTGGTTAATTGACAGATAGAAACATAGTCATATAGACTTATTGAAAGATTTATAGATAGGTATAAAACAGATAGAATGATAGGTATATAGAAAAATAGTCAGATAAACACATAGACATATTGCAAGATAGAAAGATAGACAGCTAGAAAAATAGAAACATAAACAAATAGATATATAGGTAGGTAGACATATAGACAGACCGACAGACAGATAGATAAATATATAGATAGATAGATAGATAGATACACAGATAGATAGTTAGTTAAATAGAAATATAGATAGATAGATAGATAAACATATAGTTAGAAAGACAATCAAATAGATAGGTAGATACATAGATAGATATATAGACAGATAAATAGATTGATAGATACACGGAGAAATAGATAGATAGGTAGACCAATAATCAGTTATTCAGAAAGATAGATAGATATATACACAAATAGACATATAGATCAAAATACATATAGATCGATATACATATAGATCGATAAATAGATAGAAAAATAAATAAATAGATAGACATATAGATAGATAAATAAATAGACATATAGAAAGATAGACAAATAGATAGATAGATAGATAAATAGATAAATAGACAAATAGATAGATAGATAGATAAATAGATAGATAGATACATAGATACATAGATAGATACATAGATTTATAGATAGACAAATAGATATATAGACAAAAGATAGATAGACAGGTAGACACATAGATAGACAGATAAATAGATATATAGATAGATAAATAGACAAACAGATAGATTGATAGATAGATAGATAGACATATAAATAAACAAATAAATAAATAGACAATTAACTAGATAGATAGATAGATAGATGGACAAATTGATAAATAGACAAATAGAAAGAGAGATATTTAGAATGATTGACAGATAGACATATAAGAAGTTACATAGATAGGTAGATAGATATATAGATAGGAAGACATATAAACATATAGACAAATAGACATAAAGATATATAGAAAGATATATGGATATACAAATACATGGTGAGACAAATATATCAATAAGAAAATAGTTATTAAGATTTATAGAAAGAGAGATAGATATATAGATAGATAGACAGACAGACAGTTAAATAGAAAGGTAGATACGTAGATAGGAAGATTGACTAAAATGCAAATTGAAAAATGGACAAATAGACAAATAGAAAGATAAATAGTTATTTATATAGAAAAAAAACATGCAGACAAACACACATATCACGAAATAGACAGATAGACTGATAGGTTGATATATAGATAGATAGTTTGATTGATTGATTGATAGAAAGATATATAAATAAACAGATAGACTACTACAAGAAGAGACAGAGTGATAGATAGATAGAAAGACACACTGATAGATAGATAGATATATAAATAAATATATAAATAGATCAGAAAGATAAACAGAAACACAGATAAAGAGACAGACAGATAGACAGATAGAAAGATAGCTATATATATAGTTAGATAGATAGATAGACAAATATGAAGATAAAAAGATAGACAGATAGACATATAGGCAAATAGATAGATATACAAATAGATAGATAGACATATTGATAGATTGACAAATAGACATAGGCATATCGACTTATTGATAGATTTATAGATAGTTAAAAAGATAGATAGAATGATAGTAGATAGAAAAATAGTAATATAGATAGATAGATAGACAGATAAATAGATAGACGGATAGACAGATAGATAAATAAATAGATAGATAAATAGATAGATAGATAGTTAAATAGACATATAGAAAGATATACAGATAGACAAAAAAAAACAGATAAAAAGATAATCCAATAAAAGACTGATAGACAAATAGTCAAATAGATAGATAGACAAATAAATAAAAAGACAGACACACAGACCGACCGATCGATAGATATATATATATATATATAAAGATATAGATAGAGATATATATAGATAGATAGATAGATTGATTGATTTACAAATAGACAGATAGGAAGATATACAGACTGATAGATAAATATATAGATAGATAGATAGAAGATAGATAGATTGATTGATAGACAAATAGATAAATAGATAGATAGATAGATATGTTGGCCATTTGTGCTTCCATGATTGTGATTCAGAAGATGAGAACAATAGAGAAACTGCAAAAAATGATATATTATATATATATATACAATCCACAACCACAATCCAACCACGTTAAAATCAAAAAATTAAACACAAACACAAGAATAATGTGGTTCACTAGTCTTCAACACAACTAGCAACTTACACCAGAAAAATCCTTATGCATTTATAGATTAAACCAAAAAAATATCCAAAATTCATATAGTTTATGCCGTAGAAACAATCATGATAAAATCGTGTAGAAGTGAAAAAAGAGATGAACAATTCAACACCCCAAAAAATAGTAGCCCGAAAACATAATATAAAAACAATTTATATTAATATACTTTATGGTTTTATTAACTGGAGCGGGTCGGATCACTCGAATGGGCCAGGCTTTGCTCCAAAAATTCTTCGGCCCACTGACCATACAATGGGTCCATCATTATTGTGCAATTGATACATTCCTAGCCTTTTAATATTTTCTTTCCTACACATACATGAAAATATTACAATAGAAATAATTTGGTTATACAATATAGATAATCAAAAAATATATATATAAAAATCTCCACCTTAATTTGTTTAGCATATAGATAGAAAGACACACTATATAAATAATTATTTTAATAAGATTACATCTGATTTGATATGTTCAGTAAGGCAAGACACCGTCTTAACTTATTCACAGTAACAGGTTTGGTAAACATGTTAGCTGGATTATCAGAAGTTCCAATCTTTTTTATCTGTACCCTCTTCTCAGCCAGAAGGAAATGATATCTCACATCAATGTGCTTTGTCCTTTAAAGTGCATTTGTTCTTTTGCTAAAAAATAGCACCGAGGTTGTCACAAAAAAATGTTGCAACCTTTTCATAATTACCAAGGTCTTTTAGAAAACCTTTCAGCCATATCCTTTCCTTTGTAGCTTTAGTCAGAGTCATTTACTCTACTTCAGAAGAATTTAAAGTAATAGAAGATTGTAGTGTGGGAACCACATGCAGTGAAGACATTACTAGTCATAGACTATCTACTGTCAACATCTCTTGTATAGTCAGAATCAAAATATCCTGCCAGCATGAGTTTAGATTCATTACCAAATATAAGGCCAACATCAGAAATTCTGTTGAGATACCTAAGTATCCTCTTAACAGCTTTCCAGTATTCTTGACTAGGGTTTATCATAAACCTACTCACTATACTTACTACATGAGAAATATCAGGTCGGGTGTACACTATAAGATACACAAGGCTCCCGATAGCACTAGAATAAGGAACCTTAGACATTTATTCCTTTTTAGATTCAGAGTTGGGGGAAAATTCTAAGTTAGATAGATGTTAGAAGCAAATGGTGTGGACAATGACTTACAAGAAGCCATTCCAAATCTAGATAGAATTTTTTAAATATATTGTTTCTATGAAGGAAACAATTTTCTTTTAATTCTATCTCTGAATTTTTCTTTGCCTAAAATTTGTTTTGCTCCTCCAGGATCTTTCATAACAAATATAGAACTGAGGAGATCTTTCAGTTCTAGAATATCAAATTTATTTCTGGTAGCAATAAGCATATCATTTACATATGATAGCAAGTAGATATATGTCTCATCCTTATGTCTTATGAAATAAACACAACAGTCATAGTCACACATACTATATTCATGACTAGTCATGAAATAGTAAAGTCTCATGTATCACTGATGGGGAGACTACTTAAGTTCATAAAGGGACTTCAGAAGCTTCCACACATGGGTTTCTTTACCATACACCTCAAATTCTCATGCTAGCTCATGTAAATTTCTTCATCCAGATCTCCATGAAGAAATGCAATTTTAACATCTAGTTGCTCAAGTTCAAGGTCCTGATGTGCCACTAATGCTAGAAGTACCCTGATTGAGGTATGTCTGACTACAAGAGAGAATATCTCATTATAATTGACACCCTCTTTCTGACTAAACCCTCTTTCAACTAGATGTGGCTTAAACTTTACACCACCAGCACTAGAGGCATCACTTTTCTTCTTGGAAATCCATTTGCAATAAACTATCTTTCTTCTTTTAGGTTTAGATACAATAAGCCAAGTACCATTTTTATGAAGAGATTCAATCTTTTCATTCATGGAAACTAACCATGACTCAAATTCAGGACATCTAACAGTATTCCTGAAAGAGGATGGTTCGTGAATATCAATCTTTTTAGTAATGTGTAGGACAAACCCTACAAATTCATCAAAGCCATATCTCAGAGGAGAACTTACATTTACCTCCTTGGTCTATCCCTTAAAATCTAATAGGGTATAGACTCATCAGGTGCAGGTTCAGGATCAAGTTTAGTAATAGACTTAACATTATTTTCTTGATTAACTATTGTCTGTCTAGAGACAATAGGCATCCTTCCAAGAGCTATAGATTCAAAATTTAGCTCCACATTAAGTTCATCTTGTGGAACATCAGATAACTGGATAGTAAAAGGTATTTGTATTAAAATGACAATTTTATCAAAGGTGACACTCCTAGAAAGAATCACTCTTTTTTCAGATGGTGACCAGATAGGGACTCCCTTGACTTCATCACCACATCCTACAAATATTCTATTTTCTTGCTCGTGGTTTAAGCTTGCCATCATTTACATGATAGTAGGCAACACACCCAGACATATTTAGATTGGAATAATCTATAGGTTTACCAGTCCATGCCTCAAATGGAATTGTAAAATTAATTTCACTATGTGGCGATATATTTATAAGATGACATGATGTATTAATAGCTTCAGCCCAAAACTCCTTGCCTAAGCCTGATTGAAAGAGCATACATCTAGTTCTCTCCAAAAGAGTTTGGTTTATTTTTTCAGCAACACCATTCTTTTAAGGAGTGTCCCTAATAGTTTTGTGTCTCGCTATACCTTTGTCCTTATAGAATTTTTAAAATTCAGACAAACAAAATTCTAAACCATTATCTGTTCGTAATTGTTTAACCATCTTTTGTGTTTGGTTTTCCACAAAGCTAACCCACTGCTTTAACTTTATAAAAGTCTTAGATTTATGTTTCATCATGAATACCTAGGATATCCTGGAGTAATCATCAACTAAACATACATAAAATCAAGCACCCGCAAAAGATTTGACTCTAGAGGAGCCCCAACAGTCAACATGGATATAATCCAAAATACTATTTGTACATTGTATGGCCTTACCAAACTTAGATCTATGTTTCTTACCAAAAACTCAATGATCATAGAAATTTAATTTACTAACTCTATGACCAACAAGAAGATTAAAATTAGAGGGAATTTTCATACCTTTTTCTTTTATATGTGTGAGCTGCATGTGCCATAGTTTGGTAAAGTCACCTTCATCTTGAAATGTTAGCTCTCCAGATGTAACAGCAATAGCTCTTGTCATTGTGGAACCTATTAGTGTGTATAGCATTCCACTCTTTTGCCCCTTTTGTATGAAATAATCTCCTCGGTGAATATTCAGTGTTCCCTCACCACCACTGAATTTGCATCCCAGATTATCTAGAATACCAAGAGAAATGAGATTCATTGTCATTTCAAGAATATATCTTACATTGAAAAGTGAGGCTATTTAGCCATCATATGTTCTCAGTCTCACTATACCAATTCCAACCACCTTACATGGTTGGCTATCCCGCACCACAGCATTACCTGCTTCCTTCATATCAAATTTGCTGAACCACTCCAAGTGAGTGCTTATATGGAAGGAAGCCCCAGTATCCAAGATCCATGAGTTTGATATTGTGATCATTGTGAAGGTTACCAACACAAGGTATTCTCCATCATCCAAGTCATCAAAGGCCATGGCAGCAATAGGAGGGAGATTAGGCTGACCCTGCTATTCTAGCATTGCTTTATTTTTCAGGCATTCAGTTTTCCAATGCACTTTCTATTTGCAATAGTGACAAGTGTCACCCTTTTTTGATCTCTTCTGGAGCTTGTTCGCCTTCTTCTTGAATGGAACAAATTGTGACCTTCTATTTGTCACCATCAATCCATCTGAGTGTTGCTCTGTTCTTTCAATTGAAACCTTCTGTCTCATCTCTCTTGACTGTAGGGTAGATCAAACATCTTCTAGGGTAATCTCTTACTTCCCCACTATGAATGATTCGACAAAATTCACATAGGAATGAGGAAGAGAAACTAAAAGAAAAATTGCAGCATCCTCATCTTCCACCTTAGCTTCCAATTTTTTAAGGTCAATGAGGATGACATTTAAATCATCCAGATGCTTTTTCAAAGATGTTCCCTCTTGCATCCTTAGTGTGAACAGCCTTCTATTCAACAGAAGCTTGTTCATTAGTGATTTAGTAATATACAGTGACTCATGCTTGAGCCACAATCTTGCAGTAGATCCTACATCTGCTACCTCAGCAATGACTTCATCATACAAGCTTAATAGAATGGTGGCGTGAGCATTTTCTTCACGTCTCCATGCCTCAGCCTCTAGTATTTCAAGAGCAGTAGCAGTATGAGGACCGAAGACTGAAGTAGAGGACTCTAGATATCAAAATTTTTTAAATGCACTCACATTTTAATCTACCACATTCTAAAACCATTTCTACCATTGAATTTTTTGATCATGGTGTTTAGGGTTCCAACCATTTCAACAGAATATAATTTTTACAAAAAAATCACAAAATATAATAGAGCAATTGCTCAAAAATCTTTGAAATTTGTTCTGATACCAATTGTTGGGCAATTATGCTTCCACAATTGTGATTCAGAAGAAGAGAACAATAGAGAAATAGCAAAACATAATATACATGCAATCCATAACAACAATCTAACCATGGTAGAATCAAAAAATGAAAGAGAAACACAACAATAATGTGGTTCACTAGTTGTTCAACAAACTAGCTACATCCACCAAAAAAATGTTTATGCGTTTACAGATTAAACCAAAAAAAAATCTCCAAAATTCTTATAGTTTATGTAGTAGAAAGAGTCATGATAATATCGCGCAGAAGAGGAGAAAGAGATGAAAAACCCTACACCCCGAAAAACAGCAGCGCAAAAACATAAAATAAAAATAAATTATATTAATACAATTTTCGGTTTAATTAATCTAAGCGGGTGAGATCACTTCGACGGGCCAAACTCTGATTAAAAGATTTTTCGGCGCCCTGACCAGATAGTGGGACCTCCATTATTGTGAAATTGTTGCATATCCGACCTCTTAATATTTTTTTTCCACCACTTACATGAAAATATTAAGACATAAATAATATGGTTATACAAAACAAATAATTAAAATAAATTATATACACCAAGATATAAAGATAAACAGATAGACATATAAATAGATAGTCAGATAAAAAAAAGAAAAATAGAAAGATAGATGGATACATAGATACACAAATAGATAGAGAGATAGGTAGATAAATACATATATAGATAAATAGATTAATAAATAGACAAATAAACAGATAGGAAAATAGAAAGATAAACATATAGATAGATTGATTGATTGATAGATAGATAGTAGGACCGATATATAGATCGAGAGATAGATAGATTAACATATTGAAAGATAGATAGATAGAAATATAGACAAATAGACAGACAGATAGATAGAAATATAGACAAAAATGCAAATAAGACGATAGAAAGATAGGCAAATAGACAGATAGGTAGATAGGCAGATAGGCAGATAGATAGATAAACAGATATAGAAATAGACATATAGACAAATAGTCAGAAAGATAGATAGTCAGATAGATAGATAGATAGACAAATAGATAATAGACAAATAGATAAATAGATAGACAGATAGACAGATAGATAGATAGATAGATAGAGAGATATATGTACATATAGACAGATAAACAAATAGACAGATAGACAGATAGATAGATAGATAGATATATATATATATAGACAAATAGGCAGATATATAGATAGATAGATAGACAAAAAGATATATAGATAGATAAATTGACATATTGATAGAAACACATATATGCATATTTCAAGATAGCTAGATAGGGATATAGATAGATAAACATATTAAGATATAGAGTTATAGACAAATAAGTATATATGTAGATAGACATATAGATAGACAGATAGATAGAAAGACATATAAATAGATAGATAGACATATAGAAATATTAGACAGATATACATATAGACAGATAGACAGATAGTTAGATAAACAGATAAACAAATAGAGAAATAGATAGATAAATAGATATATTTATTGAAAGATAGATAGACAGATAATAGATAGACAAATAGATAGATATATGGATAAACATATAAATAGATAGATAGATAGACAGATAGATTGATTGATAGATTGACAGGTAAATAGATATATTGTTAGATAAATAGAAAAATAGACGGATGGTTAGTTAGATAGATAGACAGATAAATAGATAGATAAATAGATTGAAAGATAGAGATATAGACAGATAGATAGACACATAAAAAATTAGATAGATAGAAAGATAGAGAGATAGTTAAATAGATAGATAGATCGATAGATAGATAGATAAAGATATATATATATATTAATTGTTAGACAGAAAGATAAATAGAAAGAAAGATAGATAGATACATAGATATATAGATAGTTAGATAAATAGATAGTTATATAGATAATAATATAGACATATACACAGATAGATAGATAGAAAAATAAATACAGATTTATATATAGACAAATAGACAGATATACAAATAGACAGATATACAAATAGATAGATAGACATATAGATAGAATTCTAGATAGATAGAGAGATATATAGATAGATAGAAAGATAGATAAATAGATAGATAGATAGATAGGCAGATAGACTAATAGATAGATAAATAGATAGATAGATAAACATATAGATAGATAGATAGACATATAGTAAGATATACAGATTAAGAGATAGATTGAATGAAAGATTGATAGATAGATGGATAGACAGAAAGATAGATAGATCGATTGATAGATAGATAGATTGATTGATTGATAGATAGATAGATAGATAGATAAACAGATAGACAAATATATAAATAGATAGATAGACATATAGATAGATTGAAAGGTTAACATATAGACATTTAGATATATAGACATATAGATTGATTGACATATAGAGATATAGAAAGATAGAAAGATATAATGATAAACATATTGATAGATTGATAGATTTGTAGATAGACAGATTGACAGAATTGATCGATTGGCAGATAGATAGTTAGCTAGAGAAATGTAGATAGGCAAATAGAAAGATAGGCAGATAGGCATATAGATAGATAGACAAATAGATTGATTAATTGATAGACATTAAGATAGATAGACTGATATATGGATTGAAAGATAGATAGATAGATAGATTGATTGATTGACATATGGATTGATAGATAGATAGACAGATAGACAGATTGATAGATAGACAAATTGATAGATAGATTGACAGATAGATAGATTGACAGATTTACATATAGGTAGATAGACAGAAAGACAAATAGAAAATAGATAGTTAAATAGGTAGACAGACATATGATAGATAGATAGATAAATAGATAAATAGAAAGATAAATAAAATAAAGGACCGACAGACAGACAGATATATATATGGACACCTAGATAGATAGGCAGATCGACAAATAGACAATTATACATATAATAGATTGACTGATAGAAAGATTGATAGATAAATAGAACTATAAATGGACAGATAGGTAGATAGATAGATAGATCAATAGATAGATAGATAGATAGACAGATAAATAGATAGAAAGAGTGATAGATAGATAGATTGATTGATAGAGAGATTGATAGATAGACAATTTGATAGATAGACAGATTGATTGATAGACAGATAAATAGATAGACAAATAGACATTTATATAGATAGGTAGAAAAATGGATCGATAGACAGATATAAAGATAGAAATATACACATAGAAATTGATACAAGATAGATAGATAGACACATAGACAGATAGACATATAAATAGATATATAGATACATATATAGCCAAATAGAAATATAAATAGATAGATATGTAGATAGATAGATAGATAGATAAATAGTAGCAAATGGATAGAAAGACAAATAGATAGATTAACACATAAATAGATAGACAGATAGACAAATAGGCTTATAGACAAATAGACTAATAGACATATAGATAGACAGACATATAGACAGATAGGCAGATAGACAGACTGAGAATTAGAAAAATAGATATATAAACAGATAAACAGATAGATAGTTAGACAAATAGGTAGATAGGGAGATAAAATAGTCAGATAGATAGATAGGTAGATATGCAGATAAATATACAGTTAGATAGATAGATAAATAAATAGATAAATAGATAGACGGACATACAGACAGATAGATAGATTGATACAAAGATAGATAGATAGAAAGATTGAAAGATAAATAGATAGATAGATAGACAAAAAGATAGATAGATAGATAGACAAATAGATAGATAGACATATATATATATATATATATATATATATAGATTGATTTATAGTTTGATAGATATACAGATAGAAAGATAAATAGATAGATACTCAAATAAATAGATAGATAGATAGTTATATAGATAGGGATATAGATTTCTACATAGATAGATAGATAGACATATAGACGATAGATTTATAGATACATGGAAAGATTAACACATAGATAGATAGATAAATAGATAGACAGATAGAAATATAGATAGATTGATTGATTGTTGATAGATACATAGACAGACATACATACAAATAGATAGATAGATAAATAGATAGAAAGATAGACATATTGAAAAAAAGATAGATCGACAAATAGAAATATACACAAATAGACAAATAGATAGATAGACAGATATAAAAATAGATAGATAGATAGATAGACAAATAGATAGATAGATATATAGGTAGGTAGGTATATAGGTATATAGGTAGGTAGATAGATAGACAAATAGACAGATAGATAGATAGATAGATAAACAATTGGATAGATAGACTTATAGATAGAGAGATAAATAGTAAAATAAATAGATAGAAAGATAGACAAACAAATAGATAGATAGATAAATAGATAGATTGATAGATAGATCGAAAGATAGATATATAGATAGATAGACAGATAGACAAATATACAAATAGACAGATAGATAGACAGATAAACAAATAGATAGATCGATAGATAGATAGATAAAGATATATATAGATTAATTGTCAGACAAAAAGATAAATAGAAAGATAGATAGATAGATACACAAATATAATGATAGTTAGATAAATAGATAGTTATATAGATAATAATATACACATATACACAGATAGATAGATAGATAGATAGAGATAAATACAAATTTATATATAGACAAATAGACATATATACAAATAGACAAATATACAAATAGATAGATAGTCATATAGATAGATTTCCAGATAGATAGAGAGATAGATAGATAGAAAGATAGATAAATAGATAGATAGAAAGATAGATAAATAGATAGATAGATAGGCAGATAGACTAATAGATAGATAAATAGATAGATAGGTAGATAAATAGATAGATAGATAAACAGATAGATAGAAATATAGTAAGATATACAGATTGAGAGATAGATAGATTGATAAATTGATAGATAGATAGATGGATAGACAAAAAGAAAGAAAGATAGATATATATATATAGATAGATAGATTGATTGATTGACAGATAGATAGATAGATAGTCAGATAGACAAATATATAAATAGATAGATAGGCATATAGATAGATTGAAATGTTAACATATAGACATATAGATATATAGACAAATAGATAGATTGACAAATAAAGATATAGATAGATAGAAAGATATAATGATAGATTGATAGATTTGTGATTGACAGATTGACTGAATTGATCGATGGGCAGATAGATAGTTAGCTAGAGAAATGCAGATAGGCAAATAGAAAGATAGGCATATATGCATATAGACTGATAGACAAATAGATAGATAGATTAATTGACATATAGATAGATAGACAGATATATAGATTGTAAGATAGATAGATATATCGACATATGGATTGATAGATAGATACATAGACAGATTAATAGATAGACAAATTGATAGATAGATTGATAGATAGATAGACAGATAGATTGACAGATTGACATATAGATAGATAGACGAATAGAAAGATAGAAAAATAGATAGGTAAATAGGTAGATAATCAGATGATAGATAGATAGATATATAGAAGACAGACAGAGAGATAGATAAAGATATATATGGACACCTAGATAGATAGGCAGATCGACAGATAAACAATTATACATATAATAGATTTATTGATAGATAGATAGACAAATAGACTGATAGGTAGATAGATATATAGATCAATAGATAGATAGATAGACAAATAGACTGATAGGTAGATAGATATATAGATCAATAGATAGATAGATAGACAAATAGACTGATAGGTAGATAGATATATAGATCAATAGATAAATAGATAGATAGACAGATATATAGATAGAAAGTGTGATAGATAGATTGATTGATAGAAGACAAATTGATAGATAGAGAGATTGATAGATAGACAGATAAATATATAGACAAATAGACATTTATGTAGATACGCAGAAAAATGGACAGATAGATAGATATAAAGATAGAAAGATACACATATAAATAGATACAAAGATAGATAGATTGACACATAGACAGAGAGACATATAAATAGATAGATACATATATAGCCAAATAGAAATATAAACAGATAGATAGGTAGACAGATAGCTAGATAAATAGATAGATAGACATATAAATAGTAGCCAATGGATAGATAGACAGATAGATAGATTAACACATAAATAAATAAATAGATAGATAGGCTTATAGACATATAGACTAATAGACATATAGACTAATAGACATATAGACATATAGACAGATAGAAATATAGATAAATAGGCAGATAGACAGACTAAAATTATAAAAATAGACAGATACACAGATAAATAGATAGATAGTTAAATAAATAGGTAGATAGGGAAATAAATAGTCAGATAGATAGATAGGTAGATATGCAGATAAATATATAGTTAGATAGATAGATATATAAATAGATAAAAAGATAGATAGACAGACAGATAGAAAAATAGATAGATAGATACAAAGATATATAGATAGAAAGATTGAAAGATAAATAGATAGATAGATAGACAAAAAGATAGATAGATCAAAAGATAGAGAGATAGACAGATAGACAAATAGATAGATAGACAGACAGATAGATAGATAGACAGATAGACAGATAGATAGATAGACAGATAGATAGATAGATAGATAGATAGACATATAGATAGATAGACAGATGGGCAGATAGACATATAGATAGAAAGATAAATAGTTAGATAAATAGATAGATTGATAGACAGATTGACATATATACAGATAAAAAAAAACATAGATAGTCAGATAAATAATTAGACATTTTGATAGATAGACAGACAGATAAATAGATAGATAGACAGATAGCTAGATATATTGATTGTTTGATAGATAGACATATAGATTGACTGATTGATTGATAGAAAGATAGACATATGGACATATTGATAGATAGACATATAGACAAATAGATATATAGACAAAGAGAAAGATAGACATTTAGATAGATAGAAAGATATATAGATAGATAGATTAATAGATTGATAGATTAAGAGATTGACAGATTGACAAAATAACATATTGAAAAATTGATAGATTGACAGATTGACAGATTTATCAATAGACAGTTAGATAAATATGCATAATGGCAGAAATGCAGATAGGATTATAGGCAAATAGACATATAGGCAGATAGTCATATACACAAATACACAGATAGATAGATAGATAGATGAATAGATAGATAGATAGATAGAGATATATAGATAGATAGATAAAGATATATAGATAGATAGAGATATATAGATAGATAGATATAAAGATAGACAGATCAATAAATAGATTGATAGATCGACATATAGATAGATAGATATGTAGAAAGAAAGACAAATAGACATATAGATAGATAGACATATAGACATATAGACAGATAGATAGATCGATAAATAAATAGATAGACAAATAGGTAGATAGATAGATAGATAGACAGATAAAAAGATAGATAGATATAAAGATAGACAGATTGAGATATTGACAGATTGACAAATAGACTAATAGACAGATAGATTGATAGGAAGATAAACAAACCATTTAGATATATAGTAAGATAGATAAACAGAGATATAAATAAACAACTAGATAGATAGAATTATAGTTAGAAAGAAAGATAGATAGATAAATATGTAGACATATAGATAGATATATTGATAGATAGATGGATACATAGATATATAAATAGATAGGTAGACACATATATAGATAGATAGATAAAAAAATTTATAGATAGACATTTAGATAGATAGATAGACACATTTAAATAGGCACGTTGAGAAATTAACAAATATATAGATAAACATATAGCTAGATAGCTAGAGAGGTTGATAGATAGATAGATAGAAAGTTAGATAAATAGATAGATATATATATAGGTAGTTAGAAAGTTAGATAAATAGAAAAAATATATAGATCAATAGATAGATAAATTGATAGATAAATCGATAATTATATAGATAAACATATAGACATTAACATTGATAGATACATATACATATAGATAAATTTATGGATAGACTATATATAGATAGACAAATAGGTAGATAGGTAGATAGACATATAGACAAATATACAAATAGATAGATATATACATAGATAGACAGATAGATAGATAGATATATAGAAATAAAGAAAGAAAGATAGATAGACATATATATAGTAAGACAAATAGACAAATAGACATATAGATTGATTGATAGATAGACAGATAGACATATAGACAAATAGACATATAGATAGATCGATAGATAGATAGACAGATATATAGATAAATAGGTAGAAATAAAAACAAATAGATAGATAAATAGATAGATAGACATATAGACAGATAGATAGATAAATAGATAGATAGATAGATAGACAGATTGATAGAAAGATTGATAGATAGATAAATGGATTGACATATAGACGAATAGATAGATAGATATATAGAAAGATATACAGATTGACATATTAACAGATAGACAAATAGACTTATAGTCATATAGATAGATAAAGAGATAGACAAATAGATAGATTGATAGTTAGATAGATAAATAGATATATAGATAGATAGATTGATAGATAGAATAATTTATAGATATATAGACAGATAAACAAATATACAGAGCAATAGATTTATAGATAGATACATAGACACATAGACAGATAGATAAATAGATAGATTGATAGATAAACACTTAAATAGATAGATAAATAGACAGATAGATAGATAAAAAGATAGAAAGATAGATAGATAGATAGACTGATAGACTGATTGAGAGATTGTTAGATTGATAGATAAACTAATATATAGATAAACATATATTTATATAGCTGGGTAGGCAGATAGATAGATAGATATATAGTTTTTGATTGATAGATAAATCTATATATATATATATATATATATTATAGGTATTTAGAAAGATAGATAGATATAAAAATAGACAGATAAATAAATAGATAAATAGATAGATACATAGACAGTTAGATATATAAACATATAGACATTAACATATTTAGATACATAGACATATAGTCAGATTTTTGGATAAACTGATAAATAGACATACAAATAGGTAGATAGATAGATATACATATAGACAAATATATAGAGAGACAACTAGATACATACATATATAGATACATAGATAGATATATAGATAGATAGACATATAGAAAGATAGACAGACAAATAGATAGATAGATAGATTTACAGTTTTATAAATAGACATAAACTTATAGATAGATAGATAGGCAGGTAGACATGTACATAGATAGATAGGCAGGTAGACAGGTAGATAGATAGACAGATAAACAAATATACGAATAGACACACACTACTAAAAATTACGATAATACCGACCAAAGTATTGACCATAAAATTAAGTTGGTAATTACTGTCCAAAACACGACTAATTAGCGAACTAAAAAGGGTTTCGAAAAAAAAAATATTTCCGACCAAAATTTTGACCAAAGACTGATCATAATTAACGACTAAATGTTTATGGTTCGGAATTGGTCTGTAGTGTTTTTATCGTATAAAGTACCGACCATTTAATGGCCTATCTTTATAATTGGTCGCTAATTACTGATCATTTCATGACCAATTTAGACATCCATATAGGCGAATCAAAGAAAAATATTTCGGACGAAATTCCCAACCAACTACTGACCAAATATTATCGACCAAATATAATTGGTCAGAAATATTCTCTGAGAATTAGGATGGAATATGCAAAAAACTTTTCTGTAAGATTGCCGACCATTTAACGACCAAAAATATATAACCATTTAAAATGGTCAGTATAGTGGTTATTCAAATACGTATAACTTTATTCTCAATGACTATTTATCGACAATAATTTTGGTTGTTAATTCTATGTTTTAATTTTTTTTATTTTACCAACATTTCCTAAGTCATTAACACTTAAATTTGTGCGAAGCTCTTTCATTTTATCGAATCAAAGCTGACTGTAAGCACTAAATCACAAAAATTGATATTTCATTTGAATCTAGACAAGTTTTTCTTTGTTCTTTTTTGTCAAATTGCTTATACACATCTCCGTCTCTCTGAATTATATATAGACATTTGAAATTTTGTTTTTTTAGTATATTCGGGTATTAGGTTTTTATGTTCTCCTAATTTTCTTAATTTTTTCTTCGATTTCATTTAACCAAACATGATTTTGAATCATCACAATTAATTAAACTGTAATTTTTCATTTTTTAAATTTGTTCATCTACTATTTATATTTTTAGGGTTTTAGTGTTTTTGATTTTAATTACATGATGTTTGCATTCCAACTAATCTTAATGTTAATAGTTTATATTTATATATTAGTTTGACATTATGTATAAATGTCTATACTTTAATATATATATTGATTAAAGATAAATCAAACTTTTATATAATTTAAATCTTAAATATCTATAATAGTATATTGCATTGTCTCTCTCTTTGTACTGCTTGTTAATAAATAATGGTTTTATGTTACTATAATTTAATAATCATTAAAATACAATCTAATATTTACACAAATTACTAGTGTTATGGCAAATCATTCATGTAAGGGCAATACATTGTTTTCCATATAGAAACAATATTGACTTTTTTTAAAAAAAATAATACAATAATTTTATGTGGTATGAAATATACTCCACATTTTCACTTGATATATTAAGATACCTCAAAATAAAAATATTAAAAAAAATCTCCCTTTTAAAAAATTTTAATTAAATCATACCCCAAAATTAAAAATAGTTATGTTTTAGAGCTTTAAAAGTAGTAAAGTCCAGAATTGTATCTCCAGTCATTAAAAGAACTCCACCTCTCCCTACTACGTCATCATTAAAAAAATAAAAAAATAAATTTTAAAGAATATTTTTTGAATAGTAATTTTTTTAAAATTAAACATATTTATACAACATACAGTATAAGTAAAAATACATTTTTCAAAACGTTTACACGCAATATGTTTAGCAAAGAATAAATCTTGTATATATTTTTTTAAAAACTTATACAATTTTATGTGTTTATATATTTTTTCAAAAAACATATATACATAGCATCCATTTTCTACTTATATATGTTTTTTAAAAAATTTGAATAGACAAATATGTTTTTAATAAATATATATGGTATAAACTTTTTGAAAACATATACAATATGTTATGTGTATACATTTTTTAAAAAACATATATACACAATATCCTTTTTCGAAGTGTAACTATGTTTTTCAAAAACATGTATATATATACATATAATACATTTTCAAAAAACATATAAAGTATATATATATTTGAAAACCTATAAAATATTATATGTATAAACATATATATATATATATATATTATGTAGGTATATATACACAAAATATTATATTAACTATATTTTTTTTTCAAAAACATATATGAATATACTTTTCATATATGTTTTTCAAAAACATATATATAGTTTACGTATACTCAATACTTATCAAAAATAGTAGTTTTTTTTTTGTTTTTTTAATGATGATTACAAACATTTTTGAAAAAAAAGCATATATACACAATATTCACTTTTTGTGTATATATTTTTTCAAAAATGTATATACACATATATATGCATAATTATAAAAGTTTTATGCATAATAGTATAAAAATATTAAATTTACTGCTTATATTTAATATATACTTGTATATATTAGTATATAAAATAGTTTTTCACTATATTTATTCCTATACATTACTATATGTATAAATTTATAAAATTAAATGAACAAATATATAAACCTATATGTATAAATATATGTTTAACGATATGTGTAACTATATGTATAACCACATGTAATAATATTTTTAATTACATGAATAACAACACACAAAATTATGTTAAACTATATGTATATACCTATATATAAATATTTGTATAACTAAATAAATGTCTATATAATTATATATAACTATATTTGTAACTATATATAGATATATTTATTCATATACTTAAATCATAATATTTGTTGATTTATTTTAACTAGTTATGGAAGATGATTGTGAATGGATGTACAAGGGTCGAATAGTGAATGGAATGTTCTCTAATGAATGGCGAGATAAAGTTGATGAATTTATTGAGTTTGCTCTGAGACATCCTGAGTGTGTGAAAGGTGGCACAGATATAAGGTGTCCTGGTGCTTTAGTTAAATGTTAGAATAAAATTTTTTTGAATTTTGAGACTGTGAAGATGCATTTGTATAGAAATGGTTGCGGATTACTATGTTTGGATATACCATGGTGAGAAGCAAGTCCACCAGAGGTGTTCAAGTTCAGTACGGGTTTTAGTAAGTGAAACTGATCAGATGGTCTCGGATAATATTAATCATAATACATACCATAAAATGATTTTTGATGTTGTGGGTCCTGAATTCAACCCAAATGAGGAACCCAATGCTAAGGCAAATAATTTCTATGACATGATTCGAGCCGGAGACAAATATGTATATGAGAGAAATTCTAAGCATACTCAACATTATGCAGTGGTGAGGATGTTAGAAATAAAGTACAGACACAAGTGTTCACATGCATGGTTTGATGATATGTCTAAATTCATTCAAGGAATGTTGTGAAAAGATAATTTGATGCCATTGGATTTTTACAACATGAAGAAGTTAGTTAGAGGCTTGGGATTGCCCGTACAGGTCATTCATTAATGTGTGAATAACTCTATGATATACTGGGATGATGATAGTGACCTTAACAGTTGTAAAATATGTGGGCATGCTCTATACAAGCAAAATGTTAGAAGTTCTGGAAATAGATTGTATATACGTAAATTAAAGGTAACGTATAAGAAGATGGACTATTTTCAATAACACCTAGTTGTAGAGATTGTATGCATCAACCACATCTACTAATGAAATGAGGTGGCATTTAGAGCATCATAAGGAGGTTGGTAAGATGTGTCACCCTTCTGATACCGCTGCTTCGAAATATTTTGATGAGTGTTTTCCTGATTTTTCTTCTGATGTTCAAAATGTTAGGCTGGGTTTATTTGCTGATAGTTTTCAGTCATTTGATTAATCTGGAGAGTAATATTCTTTGTGACCTGTGGTGGTGACCTAGTATAATTTGCTTCCAAACATTTGTATGAAGAAGGAATTTATCTTTTTAACTATATTAGTGCCCAGGCCAACGAATCTAAAGGGAAAGATAGATGTTTTCTTACAGCCATTAAAAGTGGAGTTGAAAAGTCTTTGGGGTGTTGGGGATCAAACTTATGATATTTCTAAATGAAAAAATTTTCAGATGCACACTACCCTCATGTGGACTATAAATGACTTTTCAGCATGTTCTATGATGTCTAGGTGGAATACAACTCGTATGTTGGCATGTATGCATTGTATGAAAGATTCTGATGCTTTTAGATTAATTATAAGCAAAAAAAAGTCATGATTCGACAACCATCTGATATTTTTTCCCATATCGAAGTAACACCAAAGACTTCATTAAGAATAGAAAGGTTACTAAACAATTTTTTGGGGTTAGATCTGGAGATGAAATTCTGCAGGAATTTAATAACATAGGCTTGAGAAATGTGATATATGTGGATGCTGATGTTGTGAATGCAGCTATATTTAAGACATGTGGGTGGAATAAGAAAAGTATTTTTTAGGAATTTCTATACTGGCATGAACACGTGCTCGGACACAATCTTGATGTTATACATATCGAGAATAATGTGTTTGACAATATTTTTAATACAGTGTTTAACATTCCAGAGAAAACTAAGGACACTTTCAATTCAAGAGATGAGTTTAATAAATATTGTCGTCGTCCTAAATTTGCAAAAAATCTTGTCACCAATAAATACTCTAATGTGCCATTTGTTCTTAAAAAATCACAGAAGAAGGTTATGTTGGAGTGGGTAATAAAACTTAAAATTTTAGATGGGTATGCTTCTAATCTGGGGAGATATCTGGTTGTGAAAAAACTTAAGATGTTTGGCATGAAGAGTCATGATTGTCATGTATTTATGCAAAGATTATTACCAATTACTATTCGAGAATTCATACCTAATAAAATATGGAACCGATAACAGATATTTCTTTATTCTTCAAGCAACTGACTTCATCTTCATTGATTGATGAGGATTTGAGGAATCTGGATGAAAAAATTCATAGGAAAATCTTAGGTAATCTTGAGATAATCTTTCCTCCTAGTTTTTTTGACTCAATGGAATATCTTCCAATGCACCATGCTTACGAAACTAGGATTACTGGTCCTATCCATTATCATTGGATGTATCCTCCAGAAAGGTAATCTTAATTCATTAAACTAATTCTTTTCCAATATATATATTTATATATACACAAAAATAACTTGTAATTTTCAATAAATTTTTTTGGTGATATTTGAGGAAAATAAAGCCTACAATAATGAATAAGGCTAAGATGGAAAGTTCTATATCATTCTATTACAAAGAAGGAAATCCAACTCTTCCACTTAAGGAAAAGCGGAATGAGGGTTATCTTTATAAAAATGTGGATAATGATGTGTTTGAAATTTTCAAGCCTCCAAGTAAAATAATTGGTGCTGAAGGGAAAAGATATCTAGCAGACTATGAATATACTACTGCTCATCTATATTCTAATGAATTATCCAAGGGATCAACCATTCACTGAGTAAGTATTTCATAAAAGTCAAATGACAACTATTAAGCATTATAATTTAGTATTTCCTATCAATTTATCATTAATTTTTAATTTTTTTTAATAATTTTGTTACAGATAAACATAAAGAGTTTCCAAATAATGATGAAGAAGCTATCAATGCCGTGACAGAGTAAGAATTTCCATTATTTTTTGAAAAAAATGTATGATTACTTATAATGAAAATCACAAAATAAATGTATTGTTCTAATAAAAATTTATAATTGTTATCTAAATAATCTACTTAATTTGAATTTAAGGTTCATAATAGTGCAAATAAAATTTTCATTCATTATCTTCAAAGTATAGCATGAGGTCCCTTAAGAGAGGTTTAAAACATACAATGGTTATTGTGTGAATGGTTTAAAATTTCACACTAAATCGTATGGTAGATACCAAATAACAGACAATACGAGAGTATGCATTAAAGGATACGTATACAATGAACTGAATATGACTTTTATGAGACTCTGGTCGAAGTGATCGAGATTGAATTTGAATCCCTACCGGTTAAAAAAATTGTTTTATTCAAATATGAATGGTTCAACCCAACACCTAATTTTTGTATTATTGTCTATCCTCAATATAAACTTATTGATGTGCACGATAAAAAATGATTCAACAAGCATGAACCTTTTGTCTTAGCAATACAAGCATCATAGGTTTATTATTGTGAATATTTAGGTCAACTTGGTCCTGGAGAGGATTGGAGAGCTGTGTGCAAGATAAAAGCAAGGGCTTAAATTGACATCACAACATCACCAAGTACTGATTTCATAGAACCAGCTTTTCAAAATGATGACAATTATGTTATAATTGAAGCTATGGTGAGGGATGAAGAAGTCCTTTTAGTCGGATCTTCTGCGATGGATACAAGTGGGGATGTAGATATTGATAAAAATTTAATTGATAATGAAGAAGAAATGAGTGATGAATGGGATTTTGGAAATGATGTTACTACATCTTAAGAAGAAAATGAACTAGATTTTGATGATTCTGATTTAAATGAGTAGACAGTAATTTTTATGTTATTTTAATTATTAATCATTTTTTTTATTTTCACTACCTTATGTATTTTTTATAGATATGATATGTCAACGAGGTAGAGGTAGCTCATTGAAAGGTCATATGAGCTATGGTATAGGTAGCATGGCCTCATGTATGCCTGAAACTGGTAGAGAGTCAAGGGTGGATGAGACACCACAGCAGATAAAGATGGTTGTGAATGTACCATAGCAGCAGCATCAACTGTCTGATAAACACAATGGTCCTGAGATATTCATAAATAATCAAGAGACATGAGAGGGAGAGAAGCAAGATGATGAAGATGTTGGAGAGTCATCCTCAGAGTACCCTATAGACAAGAGTCTCCCTATTTCTTAGTTTAATCCAACAAATGATTATCCGTAAGATATAAAACTTAACAAATGATTTATCAATTTATTATTTTATTTCTTACTTGCTAATAAATTTCCATTTCTAGGGTTTTGAGAACAATTTTCACGAAATCCTTTAAACCTAATGGACATAATTAAAAGTAACTCACACATAGAGACCAATTAATGATTGGAGAGAATTTAAGATAAAATTACTACCTAAAAATGTTTGCATCTTTTATTTATTCTTTTGTTTACTGATTAAAAATTATTTCATTATAATTGTAGAAAGTTTACAGGTGGACACAGGCAAATGAGGTGATCAAAAGTGTGTTCTACAAATAAGCTGCCAGTCGGTATAAAGACACTGTGTATGAGATCAAAGAAAAATGGTTGAAAAAGAAAAAAAAATTCGAGTGTCCCGGATCATGTTTTCAAGGAGTGGCGAAGCAGATGGGAACATCCATATTATAAGAAGAGGTGTGATAAACAGAGTGGAAATCATCACTCAGAGCAAGCTAAGGAGGGGAGTGGCATGTCTACACACACTTGTGGATCTCGCTCTATGTGTGAGGACGAATGAGCACAAGTATCATTTCTAATTTATACTTTTTATGTTTATTACTTTGTGAAATGTGTTCAATTATGCCTAAATTACATTTATCATATGGAATTTTTTTTAATTTAATTAATGCATATATTGTGTGTAATTATAGACACAGAAGGAGGGTAATAAGCTCAGTGCTCCTCGCGTATTTAGATACAGGCACACAAAGGCTCATGATGATCAGACTTTTGTTGATCAGAGATCTCGTGCAGCAATTGTAAGTTTAAATAAAAAAAATTAACTTTTCTTTTGTTTTGTTTGTATATAAATTGAAATACTTTTCGTACATTTTTATTAGGTGAGATATGAGAAATGTTAGCTGCTACGACTCAAGCATATTCTCAGTCTACTTATAGTTCATGTGATGGTGCAACAGGTAGTTCTAATTCATCAGCTCTACCAGTTGATACAAATCAAATTTGGAATGAGGTTGTTGATGGCAAGGAGAAGATGCTTGTCTATGGTGTCGGTTCTTCGATATCATCATTCTACTTGCAATGATGACCAGACTATGAAGCTGAATTTTAGGACCAATTTTGAATCTGTTCTCGAAGATGGAGGAATTTTAGGATGCGATGCAAAATTCGATAGAGTTTCTATTGGCTGATGCCGAGCAACGCATGATCGAGTATGACGATGATAGGGATGAGTTATGTCTACATTTTGACTGGCTTACAAAGAAGTTATTAGGAAAGAGGACAGCAATTCAACCCTGATGATCTACCTCAGATTGTTAGGCGTAATGCTCCAGCAACAGCATCTACTCCATCACCTACAGTATCACCTGCAGCAACCACATCAGGACTAGCAACAGCAGACAGCTCTACGCTAGTAACTGACATATCATCGTGTGGACCAGAAACATCGCAACATAACGATTATTAAACTAGGTTGGATGATTGAATGTACTACACAAATTTTTTTTTCAATGTCTTAAACTTTAATTTTGGATTTAATTGTTTTATTTTCTATTGATGTTCTTAATATATATGCATTATATATAGTTGTTTGCTGGAGTTAATTGGAATTTTGAGTGTTATTTGTAATTGTTTCTGCAGCAACTACATCAAAAATGGAAGTGAATTGGATATTTTTTGTGGTATGCGTAATAGTTTCTACAGAAACGAGAAAAAAAGCTGCCAAAAATTTGTGGTCGATAATTACCGATCGAATTGCGACCATACCGACCAAAATTTTTTAATATCATTGGTGAGTAAAAGGTCATTGAATGGTCTGTATTACTTTTGGAGATCAATTAGCAACCAATGATTTTAAAAGATTTTGGTCGGTATTTTGTGGCAATTCTTTTGGTTATTACTGACCATTTTGTGACTGTTTGCCGACCTAATGTTTTTCGTAGGAAAATGGTTGGAATATAGTCGGTAATTGTTTGTCGGTGATTGGTCTATAAATGGTGGTTAATTACCGGCCATTTGGAGACCATATACTTTCATTATTTATTTGGTCAGTAATTTGTCGAAATTTAGTCGGTAAATCATCGTCAGCAGATGATCGGTAATTTACCAAATGAGAAATTTTCATCAGAAAAAAAATTAGAGACAAGCAAAATTGTGTCCAATTATTTTGGTCACAATTTTCCTCACAAATTGGTATACCAACCAAAAAATACCGAATTTGTGACCAAATAATTGGACGGTAATTCCTTGAGTTTTAATATTGAGATAAATAGAAGATAGATAGAAAAATAGATAGACAGATATATAAAAAGATACATAGACAAATAGACAGATAGACAGATAGACATATAGATAGATGGACGTATAGATAGACAAATAGACAGATACACAAATAAAAAAAATAGACAAACAGACAGATAGACATATAGATAGATAGACAAATAGACAGATAGACAGATAGATAGATAGACACATAAAAAGATAGATAGATAGACAAATACACATATAGAAAGAAAGAAATTTAGATAGATAGATAGTAAGCTAGACAGCTAGATAGAAGACATATAGACAAATAGATAGATAATAGATAGGTAGGTAGAAATACAGATAGATATATAGATAAATAGATAGACTGACAAATAGGTAGATAGACAGATAGACATAATTGGACATAAATAGATAGATAGATAGATAGAAAAATAGATAGATAGATAGACATATAGAGAGATAGGTATATAGACAAATAGATCGACAAATAGAAAGAAAGATAGATAGACAGATAGATAGACACAGAAAAATTGATAGATAGATAGATATATAGATAGAAATATAAATAGATAGCAATATAGATAGATAGAAAGATAGATAAATAGAAAGTGAGACTAATATACAAATAGAAAGATAGATAAAAAGATAGATTTATAGATAGACTGACAGATTGACAGATAGATAGATAGACAAATAGGCACATAGACAAATAAACAATTTGACATATATGCAGATAGAAAAATAAGCACATAGATAGTTATACAGATTGATAGATTGACTGATAGACACATAGACATATAGACTTATTGAAAGATTTATATATAGGAAGAAAGACAAATAGAAACATAATAATTGCACAAATAATCAAATAGATAGATAGACAGATAGATATGCATATTTAAAGATTGATAGTTAGAGTCATAGACATATAGTCTTATATACATCTTTATTGATAGGTAGAAAGATAGATAGAAAGATAGACGGATAGAAAAATAGTCAGATAGATAGATAGATAGATAGACTGATAGAAAAATAGTCAGATAGACAGATAGATAGATACACAAAAAGATAGATAGATAGATAGACAGATAGACATTTGACATATAAATAGATATAGATAAATAAACATATATATATATACACACACATATATATAGAAAGAAAAAAAGATAGATAGACAGATAGGCATATAGGCAGATATGTAGATAGGCAAATCGACATATATACAAATAGATAGATAGACAAATAGACTAATATACAGATAAATAGATAGTTAGAGAGATAGACAGATAGATAAAAAGTTAGATAGATAGAATTATAGATAGATATATATATATATATATATATATATATATATATATATATAGGGATATAGATAGAGAGATAAATAGATAGATAGAATGACCGATTGACAAATTGACAAATTGATAGAGAGACAGATAAACATATAAACAAATAGATAGATAGATAGATAGTTCAAAAGATAGATAGATAAAGAGATATATAAAGTCATAGACACATATATTGATTGATAAAATGATAGATTAACAAATTGACAGATTTAAATAATGACTGATAGATAGATCAAGATATAGACAAATAGATAGAGAGATAAAGAGAGAGAGAGACAGACATATAGATCGATAGATAGATAAATAAATAGATAGACTGAAAAACAAATTGACAAATAGAAAGATAAACAGATAGACAGATAAAAACATAGATAGATAGATAGACAGGTAGGTAGACAGATAGATGAATATATAGATAAATAGATAGTTAGATTGACAATAGATAGATACACAGATCGACAGATAGACATTTTACACATACAGATAGATAGACAGATAGATAGGTAGATAGAATAGATAGGTATTCATAGAGAGAGAGAGACAAATAGAGAGGTAGTCAAATATATAGATAGACATATAGACATATAGTTAGATAGACATATAGACAGATATATAGATTTATAGATAGAATGATAGATTGATTGATTGATAGATAGTTAGATTGATAGTTAGAGAGAAAGATAGACAAATAAATAGATAAATAGAAAGATAGGCATATAGAAAGATAGAGAGAAAGACATATAGACAGATAGACAGACAGATTGACATATTGATAAATAGCTAGATATATAGATAAAAAAATAGACAGAATAAATGATATACCTATAGATATATTGATAGATTTAGAGATTGGCAAACATACAGAAATATAGATAGATAGACAAATAGTTAGAAAGACAAATAGACAAAAAGATAGATAAAAAATTGACAGATAGACCAAAGGAGAAATAGGCATATAGATAGACAGACAGATAGATATTTAGATAGACAGATAGACATATAGAAGATAGACAGATAGACAAACATATAGACAGATAGATAAACAAATAGAATAATATACAAATAGACAGATTGACAATTAGATATATATATATATATATATATATAGATAAATAGATAGTTAGACAGATAGACAAATAGATAGATAGACAGATAGACAAATAGATAGATAAACAAATAGATAGATAAACATATAGATAGATAGATATAGATAGATAAATAGATATATATATATATATATATATATATATATATATATATATATATATATATATAGAGTGAGATTAGATTGGTAGATAGATTGACAAATTGACAAATAGACAAATTGAAAAATTGATATATTGAAAATTTTATAGATTTACAGAATGACTGATAGACAAATCGAAAGATTGACAGATAGACAGAGTGATAAAGAAAAAGATAGATATATAGATAGATAGATAGAAAAATTGACAGATATACAAATTGACAGAAAGTTAGATAAACAGATATAAACATAGAAATATAGATAGATAGATAGACAGATAGATAGATAGACAGATTGATAGATAGATAGATATATAGATAGATTTATAGATATATAGATAGATAGACATATATATAGATATACAGATACATAGATAGACATATTGATAGATAGACAAATAAACAGATAGATAAATTAAAAGATAGACATATAGACATTTAAATAGATATAAACATAGACACATATACAGGTAGACAGATAGACGTATAGACAAATAGATAGAAAGACAGATAGATAGATTAATTGTTAGATAGATAGATATATAGAAAGATAGACATATAACCAGATAGAATGATTATCAAATAGATAGATAAATAGATATATTTATAGACTGAAGATAGATAGACAGATACACTGATATACATATAGTAGATAGAGAAAAAAACATATTGAAAGATACACAGATAGATAGATATATATATATATATATAGAAAAATAGTTAGATAGACAGATATACATATATACAGATAGAGAGATAAATAGATATCTGGATAGTTAGACTTAATGACATATAAACAAATAGATAGATAGACAGATATGAATATAGGTAGATATACAAATAGACATTTAAATAGTAAGATTGATATACAAAGAGATAGGCAGATAGATAGATATAGAAATACATATAAAGACAAATATATAGATAGATAGATAGAGATATAGATTGATAGATAGTTAGTAGTTCAATAGATAGAAAGACCAACAGATAGATAGATTGATTGATACATAGATATATAGATAGATAGATAAACAGAGAGTTAGATAAACAGATAGGCAGATAGATAGATAGATTACAAATTGATTGATTGATATAAAAAGAAGTAGACAGATAGACAGATTGATAATTTGACAGATATATAGATAGAAATATAGACAGATTGACAGATATACAGATTTATCAATAGACAGATTCACAGTTAGATAGATAGACATATAGAATGATAGATAAATACATAAATAGACAGATAGACACATAGACAGGTAGATAGATATACATATAGACAAATAGACAAGTATACAGATAGATAGATAGACAGATAGATAGATAGATAACTAGATAGATAGATAGATATATAGATAGATATATTGATAGATAGACATATAGATAGATAGACAGAAAGACCAATATAAATATAAACAGATAGAAAGATAGACAGCTAGAAATATCGTCTGATAAATAAATAGACATATAGATATATATAGATAAATTGATAGTTAGAAAGATATATAGGTAGCTAGACACAGAAAGAATGAAAGAAAGAAAAAAAGATAGATATTTAGACTGATAGATAGAAATACAGATAGACAAATAGATAGAGAGATAAATATATAAAAAGATAGATATACAGATAGACATATAGAAAGATAGACAAATTAACATATGGACAGTTAGAAAGATACACAGATATACAAATAGACAAATATATTGATAAAAAGATAGATAATAGACATACTGATTGATTTATCGATAGATAAACATATAGAAAAATAGATAGATAGATAGACACATTTACGCATAGACAGGTTGATAGAAAATCATTTAGATAGATTGACTTATAAACAGATAGGCTGCTAGATTGATTGATTGATTGACTAATAGATAGACAGATAGATAGATAGATTAATAGGCAGATAGATGTATAAACAAATAGACAAATTAATAGATAGATAGATAAATAGATAGACAAATACCTAGATAGACAGATATATAGATAGATAGACATATACAAAAATAAATAGAAAGACACAAGACAGATAAATATATAGATAGATAGAATGATAGATATATAGATAGATAGATATATAGATAGATAGATAAATAGATAAACATATATATATATATATATATAGACTGATGGACAGATAGATAGATCTACATATAGACATATATATAGATAGACATAAAGATAGTTAGACATATAGTTAGATAAACATATAGACAGATAGGCAAAAAAATATATAGGTAGATTGACACATAAAATAAAGATAGATAGATAGATAGATAAATAGATAGACACATAGATAGTTAGTAGATAGATTGATAGAAAGTTATATAGATAGATATATATATAGACAGAGAGATAGATTGATATATATATATATATATATATATATATAGATAGATCGCTCGACATATAGATGATAGAAAGAAAGATAGATATACAGATAGATAGAAAGATAGATAGATATACAGATAGATTGATAGACAGATTCATAAATAGACAGATATCGAGATAGACAGATAAATATATAGACAAATAGAAATATAGACAGAATGACATATAGATAGATTGAAAGATAGATAGTTATACAAATTTACAAAGAGATAGATAGACTCATAGACACATAGACACATAGATAGATAAACATATAGATAGATATATATATATATATATATATATATATATATATATATATATATATATTATATATATAGACAAATAGATAGATACACTAGATAGACATATATATATGCATATAGATAAATGGACACGTTGATAGATTGATAGATTGATCGATAAAAACATAGATATAGATAACCAGATATCTATATAGATAGACATATAAATAGATTTATAGATAGAAAGATAAATAGATAGATAGATAGACAAAAGACAGATAGCCAGATAGATAGATAGACAGATAGATCTTTAGTTAGAAAAAAGTTAGAATGATAGATAGACAGATTGATTGAATGATAAACAGATAGATAGATATACAAATAGATAGATAGACAGATATATAGATAAATAAATATATAGATATAGAGATATATTGATAGACAGATAGACAGATAGATAAATAGATATGTCGATATGAATATAAAAAGATAGACAAATAGATATTTAGATTGATGGATAGAAAGATAGAAAGATAGAAAGATAGAAAGATAGAAGATAGATAGATAGATAGATAGATAGATAGACAGATAGATAGATAGGCAGATAGATAGATAAAGAAATACATATATAGACAAATATATAGAAGGATAGATAGATAGATAGACAGATAATCAGATAGATAGATAGGTTGTTCAATATATAGAAAGACCAATAGACAGATAGATTGATAGATACATAGAGAGATAGATAGATAGACAGAAAGATAGATAGATATATAGATAGATAGATAAACAGATAGATAGATAGACAGATTGACTGATTGATAAATAGAGAATTAGAGAGATAGACAGATTGACAATTTGACAAATTGATAGAATTATAAATTAACAGAATGATATATAAATAGAAAGACAGATAGATATATAGATATATACAAAAATAGATAGATAGATAGATAGACGGATAGATAGATAGACAAATAGCAAAATAACAAGATAGATAGATAGACTAATTGACTGATAGATAATTAGATAGATAGAAAGTTTAAAAATTTGATAGTTTCTCATATACATAGATAAATAGAAATACAGATAAATTGATTATTAGATAGATAGATAGATAGGCAAAAAGATAGATAGAAAGATAGCTAGATAGCCAGATTTTTAGAATGGCAGATAGATAATGAGATAGGTAGATAGATAGATAGATAGATAGATAGACACATAGATACTAAGATTGACAGAAAAATAGATAGATAGGTAGTTAGTCCGATAGTCATATAAACATATACATAGATAGATAGATAGACATATAGTAATATTTATAGATAGATAGATATATAGATAGATAGATAGCAAGATAGATAGTGAGATAGATATATAGACAAATAGGCAGATTAATAGATAGACATATAGATAGATAGATAGATGGACAGAAAGATTAAAAGACAGATAAATAGATAAAATATAAACAGAAAGATAAATAAGTAGATAAACATATAGACACATAGAAAGATAGATAGATAATTGACATATAGATAGATAGACATATAGTCAGATAAATAAATAGTTAGATAGAAAGATTGATAGATATAGTGACAAATTGATACGTAGATATGAAGATAAAAAGTTAGACAGATAGACAGATGCATAAAAAGAAATATAAATAGATAGATAGATAAAAAGATAGATAGATTGATTGACAAAAAGATAGAAAGAAAGATACATATATAAACTAATATATAGTTAGATAGACAGATAGATTGATAGGTTGTTAGATACATAGACAGGTAGATGGATAGATAGATATAATAGACAGATAGGCAGATAGAAAAATAGATAGATAGAGAGATAGATAGTTAGACAAATAAACAAATAATTGATAGACATATATACTAAATGAAAGATATATAATAAGACAAATAGATAGATTGACAAATTGATAGATTTTCAAATTGTCAGATTGACAGATTGATAGATAGATAGTAAGATAGATAGAAAGATAGATAGAAAGATAGAAAGATAGATAAATAGATATATTGATAGATAGTTAGATAGATTTTCATATAGACATATAGATAGATAGATTGATTGATTAATTGACATATACAATGTTTTATATATGGACAAATAGATAGATAGATAGATAGCCAAATAAACGGAGATAAAAATTAACAGATAAGCAGATAGATAAATAGATAGATAGATATGTAGGTAGATAGATAGACAGATAGATATATAGATAGATAGAAATATAGATAGTTAGATAGAGAGATAGAGAGATAAACTGATAGATAGATAAATATATATAGATAAACAGATTAATAGAATGATAAGATATGCAGATAGACACATATATAGATAATTACATATATAGATAGACAGACAAACATATAGATAGATAGATAGACAGACAAACAGATAGATAGATAGATAGATAGACAGATTGATATATAGACAGATAGATATATATATTAATAAATAAATATATAGATAGATAGATAGACATATAAATATATTGATAGATAGATATATATATATATATATATATATATATATATATATATATATATACACACACATTGAAACATATTCACATAGACATATAGACTTGTAGACATATAGATATGTAGATAGAAATATAAATAAATAGATAGATAGACAATAGATAAAAAGTTAGATTGATTTATTGATAAATAGATAGTTGATAGAAAAATAACAGATAAACACATATACATATAGACAGAAAGATAGATAGATAGCCAGATAGATAGATAATATATAGACATATAGATAAAAAGATAGATAGTAGATAGACACATAAAAAGATAGATAAGTAGATAAACACATAAAAAGATAGACAAGCAGATACATGATAGATAGATAGATTGATTGATTGATATATATATAGACAGATAGATAGATAGATAACAGATAGATAGATATTTAGATAGAAATTTGATAGATAGGTAGTTAGATAGATACATAGATAGATAGATAGATAGATAGACAAATAGATAGATAGATAGATAGATAGACAGATAGACAAATAGATAGATAGATAGATAGATCGACAAATAATTAGATAGATAGACAGATAGACTGATACATAAATAGACAAATAGACACATAAATACATGGATAGGTAGATTAATAAACATATATATATATATATAGACATATAGACAGATTTATAGATAAACTCATAGACAGATAGACAAATAGACAGATAGACATATAAATAGACAAATAGATAAATAGATAGATGATTAGACAGATAGATAGATGGATATATAGATAGACATATTCACAAATAGATAGAAAGATAAATAGATAGAAAGATAGCTAGATAGCCAGATAGACAGAAAGATAGATAGATTGAAGACATATAGATAGATAGATAGATAGATAGATAAACAGATAGAAAGAATGATTGATTGATTGATTGACAGATAGTTAGATAAATAGATTTATAGATAGATAGATATACAGATAGACAGATAGATTAATAGATAGATTGATAAATAGATAGACAAATAGACATATTGAAATATAGATATATAAATAGATAGAGAGACATATAGATAAATAGATAGATAGACATATAAATACTTAGACAGATTGATAAATAGACAAACATATATATATATATATATATATAAAGATAGAGAGATAGAGAGATAGAGATATAGATAGATAGATGGATAGGGAGATATATAGATAATAAAATAGACAAATATAAAGATAGAAAGATAGAAAGATAAATAGATAGATAGATAGATAAGCATATATTTAAATAGGCAGATATATAGATAAATAGATAGACAGATAGATAGAATGATTGATTGATAGATAAATAGATAGATAATCAGATAGATAGATATACACATAGATGGACATACAGACAGATATATAGATAGATAGACAAATAGATAGACAGACAGATTGATTGATAGACAAATAGATATATATACAGATAGACAGATTGAGAGAGAGACAGAAAGATAGAAAGATAGATAGAAAGGTAGTTAGATAACTAGATAGACAAATAGATAATATATAGATAGACGGATATATAGATAGATAGATACATAGATAGATGGATAGATAGATTGATAGATAGACCGATAGATAGATAGATAGTCAGATAGATAGATATACACATAGATAGACAAATAGACAGATAGATAGATAGACAGACAAATAGACATACATATATACATATAGATAGATAGATAAATAGATAGATATAAATAGATAGATATTTAGATAGATAGACAAATAGACAAATATCCAGATAAATAGATTGATAGACAGATCGATAGATAGCTAGACAAATAGATAGTAGACATAGAAGTAGATAGACAGATAGACCAATAGATAAATAGGTAGGTAGATAGATAGACACATAAATACATAGACACATAGACAGATAGATAGATAAACAGAGAAATAGATAGATAGATAGATAGATAAATTGATTGATTGATAGAAAGATATATAGACAGGTGGTCAGATATTCAAAGAGCAATAAAGATAGATAAACAAATAGATAGATAGAAATATACACTTATAGAAAAATAGGCAAATACCCAGATAGACAGATAGATAGAAATATAGATAGATAGAAAAATAGATAAATAGATAGATAGATAGTTAGTTATATAGACAAATACTCGGATATTCATATAGATAGATAGACAAACAAATAGATAAATAGATAGACAGATAGACTGAATGATAGATAGATGAATAGTCATGTATATAGATAGATAGAGAGATAGACAGATATATAAATAGACAGATAAAAAATAGATAGATTGATTGATAAATAGATTGATAGTTAGACGGATATATAGATATAAAGATAGATAAATAGATAGATACACACATAGATTAATTAATAGATAGATAGATAGTTATGCATATAGATATATAGACATATACAAAGATAGATCAAATAGACCTATAAACAAATTTATAATAAGTTAGATGGATAGATGGATATATAGATAGATAGATAGAAAGAATGATAGATGGATTAATAGATATAGATATACATATAATTAGATAAATAGAAAAATAGTCACATCTATAGATAGATAGATAGATATCCAGATAGATAGATATATAGATAGGCAATTCGACAGATAGGCAGATAAGTAGATAGGAAGATAGATAGATAGACAAATACACAAAAAGACTTCCAGATATACATATAGATATATATATATATATATATACAGATAGAATGATAGATAGATTGATAAATAGATAGATAGAAAATAGACAAATAGACAAATAACATATAGATAGATAGACAGATAGAAAGATATACAAATAGTCATATAGACAGATATACAATTAAACAAATTGACACAAAAACATATAGACATATAAACATACATATAGATAGATAGATAATTAGGCAGACAGATGGATAGATAGTCAGATAGTCAGATAGATATATAGATTGATAGACAGACAGGCATACAGATAAATAGATAAATACATAGATAGACAGATAGATAGATAGATAGAAATATATATCAACAGATATAAAGATAATTAGATTGATAGATAGATAAATAGATATATAGATAGATAGAGATACAAAATCTCAGTTAGTCAGATAAACATATAAAATAATAGACAAATAGATAGATAGTAAGATATATAGATAGATAGATAGATAAAAAAATATATAGACATACAGACAGATAGATAGATATAGATATAAAAATAGATATACTGACAGATAGATAGATTGATTGATAGATAGACATATAGATAGATAGATAGATTGATAGATAGATATAAAGATAAATAGATATATATACAAATAGACATATAGATAGATAGATAGAAATATATACATATAGGTAGATAGATTAATTGGCAAATAGATAGATAGATAAATAGGTAGATAGATAGACAAATAGGCATATAAAAAGATAGATAGAAAAATATATTGATTTTAGATAGAAATATAGATAGATATACATATAAAAGAGAGACACATAGACATATAGATAGATAGACATAAAGATAGATAGACATACAGACAGACAGACATATAGATAGATAGATAGATAGATAGATTAATAGGCAAATAGACATATAGGTAGACAGGTAGGTAGATAGATAGATAGATAGATAAACAGAAATATAGATAGATAGATAGACAGATAGCTAGATAGATTGATTTACATATTTAGAAATTTACAAGAAGACAAATAGACATATCGAGAGATAGACAGATAGAATTATAGACAGATAGAATGATAGACAGATAGAAATATGATCAATTAGAAAGACAAACAGATAGACATGTAGAATGCTAGACAAAATAACAAATAGATAAATGGTCAGATTTGTAGATTGTATATAGG